>ML100806.1:38942-152836 GCA_003697995.1 Taxidea taxus jeffersonii | reverse complement strand
GCTTCCCAGGGGAATTCTACCAAACATTTAAAGAAGAATTAATTCCTATTCTCCTGAAACTGTTCCAAAAAATAGAAACGGAAGGAAAACTTCTAAACTCATTTTATGAGGCCAGCATCACCTTGATCCCCAAACCAGACAAGGATCCCATCAAAAAAGAGAATTACAGACCAATATCCTTGATGAACACAGATGAGAAAATTCTCACCAAAATACTAGCCAATAGGATCCAACAGTACATTAAAAGGATTATTCACCACGACCAAGTGGGATTTATTCCAGGGCAGCAGGGTTGGTTCAACATCCGCAAATCAATCAATGTGATACAGTACATTAACAAAAGAAAGAACAAGAACCATATGATACTCTCAATAGATGCTGAAAAAGCATTTGACAAAGTGCAACATCCCTTCCTAATCAAAACTCTTCAAAGTATAGGGATAGAAGGCACATACCTCAATATTATCAAAGCCATCTATGAAAAACCCACGGCAAGTATCATTCTCAATGGAGAAAAACTGAGAGTTTTTCTGTTAAGGTCAGGAACACGGCAGGGATGTCCGCTATCACCACTGCTATTCAACATAGTACTAGAAGTCCTAGCCTCAGCAATCAGACAACAAAAAGAAATTAAAGGCATCCAAATCAGCAAAGAAGAAGTCAAACTATCGCTCTTTGCAGATGACATGATACTATATGTGGAAAACCCAAAAGGCTCCACTCCAAAACTGCTAGAGCTTGTACAGGAATTCAGTAAAGTGAAGGATATACAAAGGATATACAAAGGATATACAATCAATGCACAGAAATCAGTTGCATTTCTTTACACCAACAACAAGACAGAAGAAAGAGAAATTAAGGAGTCAATCCCACTTACAATTACACCCAAAACCATAAGATACCTAGGAATAAACCTCACCAAAGAGGCAAACAATCTATACTTAGAGAACTATAAAGTACTCATGAAAGAAATTGAGGAAGACACAAAGAAATGGAAAAATGTTCCCTGCTCATGGATTGGAAGAATAAATATTGTGAAAATGTCTATGCTACCTAAAGCTATCTACACATTTAATGCAATGCCTATCAAAATCCCATCCAATTTTTTCAAAGAAATGGAACAAATAATCCTAAAATTTATATGGAACCAGAAAAGACCTCGAATAGCCAAAGGAATATTGAAAAAGAAAACCAAAGTTGGTGGCATCACAATTCCAGACTTCAAGCTCTAGTACAAAGCTGTCATCATTAAGACAGTATGGTACTGGCACAAAAACAGACACATAGATCAATGGAACAGAATAGAGAGTCCAGAAATAGACCCTCAACTCTATGGTCAACTAATATTCGATAAAGCAGGAAAGAATATCCAATGGAAAAAAGACAGCCTCTTCAACAAATGGTGTTGGGAAAATTGGACAGCCACATGCAGATAAATGAAATTGGACCATTTCCTTACACCACACACGAAAATAGACTCAAAATGGATGAAGTACCTCAACGTGAGAAAGGAATCCATCAAAATCCTTGAGGAGAACACAGGCAGCAACCTCTTCGACCTCAGCCGCAGCAACTTCTTCCTAGGAACAACTCCAAAGGCAAGGGAAGCAAGGGCAGAAATGAAGTATTGGGACTTCATCAAGATCAAAAGCTTTTGCACAGCAAAGGAAACAGTCAACAAAACCAAAAGACAACTGACAGATTGGGACAAGATATTTGCAAACGACATATCAGATAAAGGGCTAGTATCCAAAATCTACAAAGAGCTTAGCAAACTCAACACCCAAAGAACAAATAATCCAATCAAGAAATGGGCAGAGGACATGAACAGACATTTCTGCAAAGAAGACATCCAGATGGCCAACAGACACATGAAAAAGTGCTCCACATCACTGGGCATCAGGGAAATACAAATCAAAACCACAATGAGATACCACCTCACACCAGTCAGAATGGCTAAAATGAACAAGTCGGGAAATGACAGATGCTGGCGAGGATGTGGAGAAAGGGGAACCCTCCTACACTGTTGGTGGGAATGCAAGCTGGTGCAACCACTCTGGAAAACAGCATGGAGGTTCCTCAAAAAATTGAAAATAGAGCTACCTTATGACCCAGCAATTGCACTACTGGGTATCTATCCTAAAGATACAAACGTAGTGATCCAAAGGGGCACGTGTACCCGAATGTTTATAGCAGCAATGTCCACAATAGCCAAGTTATGGAAAGAACCTAGATGTCCATCAACAGATGAATGGATAAAGAAGATGTGGTATATATATACGATGGAATACTATGCAGCCATCAAAAGAAATGAAATCTTACCATTTGCGATGACATGGATGGAACTAGAGAGTATTATGCTTAGCGAAATAAGTCAACTGGAGAAAGACAACTATCACATGATCTCCCTGATATGAGGAAGTGGAGATGCAACGGGGGTGGGAGTTAAGGTGGTAGGAATAGTAAAAATGAAACAAGATGGGATCGGGAGGGAGACAAACCAAAAGAGATCTTAATGTCATAGAACAAACTGAGGGGGGTGGGGGGGAGAGGGGGTGGGAGAGGGTGGTGGGGTTACATTATATGTTTAAATAAAGCTAAAAAAAAAAACAAAAAAAGAAACACAAGAATGAAGTAGGGGATCTCACTATAGTCCCTGCAAACATTAAAATGATAATAAGGGAAAAAAGAAAAAAATGATAATAAGGGGATACTATAAACAAATCTACACAATTAAATTTGACAACTGAAATGACATGAACTAATTCCTTGAAAAACAAACATCTACAACTCACCCAATGGAAAAATAGATAACTTGAATAATTTACAACTATTAAGGAAATTAAATATGTTATTTAACCACCCCTCCCCCAAAATCCTCTATAAGTAGATGATTTTAAAGAAGAATTAACACCAGTGATACAAAGTCTTCTTTGGAACATAGAAGACAAAAGAACACTTCAAGATTCATTTTATGAAACTAGTATTACCCTGATGCCAAAACCAGACATAGATAGTACACAAAAAGAAAACTACAGACCAATATCCCTCATAAAATAGATATAAAAATCCTTAATAAATATTAGCAATATATTTTAGCATTATATGAAAATAATTATAAATCACAACCAAATAGTATTTATGCCTTGCTAGTTTAATATTTGGAAATCAAACACTACAATTCACCATATGAACAGACCAAAGAAGAAAATCCACATGATCATACCAATTAATGCAGAAAAACATTTGTTTTCAAGATTCAATGTGCACTTATGGTTTAAAAAAAAAAAAGAAACCTCTTAGGAAAATCAGGACAGAAGGGAACTTCATCAACATGATAAAGATCTACATATTATTTGATTCCATTTATCTGAAATATATGGAATAGACAAATATAGATAGAGAATAACCTAGAGATTATCAGGTATTGGAGAGAGCTGGAAATTGTTTCTTAACAGTTACTGGGTTTCTGTTTGGGATGATGGATATTTTTTACAAGTAGCTAGTGATGATGGTTGTAGAACACTGTGAGTCTAGAAAACACTGAATTATATACCTAAACATGGTTAACATGTAAATTTTCTGATGTATATATAAATTAAAAATCTATTGTCTTTTTGTACACTATCAGTGAACATGTAGATGTTAAAATCAAAGATACAGTATTATATGCAATCTATTCAGTAAGTAAAATATTTAGGTGCAAATCTAATAAAACATACAGGCCTTATATACTAAAAACTGTATAACATTGATGAAAGAAATCAAGGATGATCTGAATAAATGGAGAGACATGGTGTGCATGGATTAGAAGAGGCAACAATGCAAGGATGGCTATTTCTCCAATTTGACATAAAAATTTAATATAAATAAATGACATATAATAAAAATCCCAGCAAGAGTTTTTGTAAGTAAGGACTAGATTATTCCAAAATTTATAAAGAAATGCACAGGAACTAGAACATGTAAAATAATTTTGAAACAGAATAAAGTGGGAGGCATCAGTTTACCAAATTGTGTTATTGGCAGAAGAATAGATACACACAGATCAATGGAATACAACTGAAAAACAATAAATAGACAAACATACCAACTGATCTTCTTTTTACAAAAGAGCAACATCAATTCAATGAAGAAAAGATGCCTATTCAACAAACGTTGCTGGAGAAATTGGAAAAGGCTGGAGAATATGAAAAAATTAAGTCTTCCTTCTTATACAAAAATTAACTAAAAATATATCATTTGCATTAGGTATAAATACTAAAACTATAAAATATAAATGCCAAAGTTAAAACTACAAATTTTCAGAAAAAGCATGAGAGAAAATCTTTGGAATTTAGGTTTAGACAATAAATTCCTAGACTTCACATACAGCATAATTCATTAAATAAAAGAAAAAAATCTGATAAATTTGGCTTTGTGAAAATTAACACTGTTCTGTGAAAATCCCTGTTAAGAGCTATAGTCTGGGAAGAGGTATTTGCAAATCACATACCTAACAAAAGGCTAGGGTCCAGGAAAAATAAACATCTATCAAAAATTTACCACTAAAAAACAGAAGATTAGAAAATGGGCAAAATACATGAAATGATATTTCACTGAAAAGATTACACATATGAGAATAAGTCCATGAGAAGATTTTCAGCATCATTTGCCACAGGGAAATGCAAATTAAAACCACAACGAGGTGGGGGTAACAGAGTGATGGGCATTAAGGAGGGCACGTGATGTGATGAGCACGTGCTCATCACATCACGTGATATATGTGTTATATGTGATATATGTGATATAGGTGTTATATGCATCTAAGGAATTACTGAACTCTGTATCTGAAATTAATGATATCATATACACTGGCTAATTGAATTTAAATTTTTAAAAAGACAAAAAAATAAGAAAAAAGAAAGAAAACCACAATGAATGTCACCCACTCCACTCTCTATGTGAATGCCTGTAATAACCATTGGTGATTCTACCATGCACTGTGATAATGTAGAGCAGCTAGGTCACCCATACATGACTGGTGAAATACAAAATAGTGCAGTCGACCTGGAAAACTGACAGTTTCTTGTAAAACTTAACATTCAAGTACCACAAGATCCAGTAACTGCGTTCTTGGACATTTATCCCAGAGAAATTAAGACTTATTCACATAAAACGTATACCTAAATATATAACAACAGTTTCATTCATAATAGTTAAAAACTAGAAGTAACAACCTGGATGGATGGCCTCATGTGCAGGAATGTTTAAACAAACTCGTACATCCACATGATGGAATGCTACTAAGCAATAAAATGTAATGAACTATTGATACTCATGAAAATTTGGAAGGGTTTCTAGAGAATTATGCTGAGTTAAAAAAAAGCCAATCCTAAATGGTTACAGTGTAATCTCATTTATATAATATTATTAAATGACAACATTATGGATATGGAGAAAAGATTAGTGGTTCAGGAAGGCTGGGGAATGAAGTTGGTAGGGCTATGAATGGACAACAAGAGGACTCCTCCTGATAAAGGAAATGTTCTTTATCCTGACTATCTCTGTCAAAATCCTTGGTGTGATGTGGTGCTACAGTTTTGCTATATTTTACCAATGCGGGGGAGCTGGGTAGCAGAGGGTGCAGGAGGTCGTGTTACCAAGGGAATAAAGTTCAACTTTCTTCCTCATAATTCAATGCTTACACTAATACTCAAATACCATTTAACACGCATCTCAACCTATTCAGCCACCAAAATGGCTAGATTTGATTCTCTCAAATGCTTGATAAAGTTTTAGGCAACACTTGGGATCCATGTAAATGGAACAGTTACTTTAAAAAAAAAAATCCTACCCTGGCTACTGAATCACTGTATAGGTGGTAAGGAACAAAAACCACCCTCAGTTTTCTGGCATCTCATTCTTATTATTGTGATGTGCCCTTTGCCACTGCTTTTGTAATGTGCCCCTCCCTCCCTTATACTACTACACTTTCTGGTCCTTTTTTTCCCCATCATCATTTCTGGTCCTGTGAGCATCTTGGTGTACCAGAAAATTTTAGTATTTTGTGCCATTAGTGCTTCCTACAAAAATGCTTAAACTATGTGACAATGTCCATCCTTTGTCATTTTGAGTCACTACATATCCTGACCCAGACCTGATCTCTCAATTCAATTCCAATAGCAAACACTGGCTGAAAACTAGGCCAGGCATGAGCCAATTAGCTTCTGAGAAACTCAGGTTTCTACCCTTCCATGAAGCTTTTACTGAACACCCTAGCTGGGACCTAGGGTGTTGTTGATACCTCTCATTCAAATGTTGATACCTCTCATTCAAAACTCTGTTACAATGTTTGCAGTTTTCACTGAATGAAACTTTAATGTGTTTAAGATCAGAATTTTATTTGCATAAATGTAGAAAACGTGTATCTGATCTTTCCATGTAACCTATGAATTCAATGATCCTCAAGACAAAATCTTACATTTCATTTTACCCCTCACAGTACTTTACAATAGGTATCAGATCAAATATTGGATTGTTTACTGGTTGTTCTCAGAGAAGACATAAGTGTATCTCAGATCCTCACAAACACGTCTCATCAGTGCTTGAATTCCCTCGAGCTTATTTGTTGACTAATTCAATCCACCCTGAACGTTTCCAGAGATGTAAAACATAGTTTCAAATAATACAGGGAATATATTCATCTCTTAATATGAGTAATATAGTTCCAATGATTTTATCTTAACCCAATTATTCAAAACTAGTGTCTTTTCATTCTGGGGTATTTTCCGTATATGAAAATCATAGTAATTGCGTAAATAATATAGGTAAAATGAAATAAGGGATACATTAAGATAGTTTCCTTACAAATATAAAGCAATTTTTTCAGGTAAAATTTACCACTTACATAATCAGTGCCTCAGACTGGATCAGAATAAGAAGTAGTCGGGCAAAGAAAGTCTTCATTTATGAGAAAGAAAATAATTGATAATGATCTGTTAGTAATAGCTTGTATTGATGAAACTTTTATCATTCAAGAATTAACACACTGGAGGGTGGGAGGATGGGTGAACAGACGGTGGGGACAAAAGAGCACACTTACCATGATGAACACTGAGTAATACACAGAAATGCTGAATCATCTATTATAGACCTAAAGCTAATATAACACTATTTGTTAACTATACTACAATAAAATAAAAAACTTAATAAAAATATTTAAAATAATGGACACATGATGGACTAAATCTGAAACCACAGTAACTCAGTAGTTACTGTTCTGCAGTAACTACTGTACTGCAAGGTTCATCCTTGCATACCTGGCAAATAGAAATATGATCAAAAGATGGACAGTTACACTTAGATTTCAAACAGATTCTTAATTTGGGTGATAACTGTTATCTCCATAAGTAATGTAGAGATTTTTATATAAAATGGACCACACTGGTAAGCAGTTAATACTATTTTATAGCACAGATTTTTTGACAGTTCCAAAGAAACTTTGAAAAAAGTTATATAATATATATATATATATATATATATATATATACAATATATATATTGTATATATTGCTATACAATAGTTTTGAAACATAGTTTCACTAAAAGTTCAGAATTTAAAGTCATAGGTGAGTTCTCTTCTTCTCTGTCTCTCTCCTTCTAAAAATAGTTAAGAACTTGGACAATAACATAATATTTCATTTATATATTTCCTTTGTATTTTCAATTAGTCTGCTTAAAATTACTATTAATTTTATGTGCTTAAACAAATATAATAATGAAGTGTCACCTACTGAATAAATCAAGTTTATATGGTAATTGATTTTTCTGGATTACTTGTGCTTACTTTCCTTTGACAGAGGCTGGTTTTGTATTTTCATTTGTCTTCTCATTTTCATATTATTGATTAGGATTGCTGGAAAAATTGGAATTGTTGTGGCTATTGTTTTATGGTATTAATTAAATTGATTTATGCATGGATTACACTTTGAATAATTACATTATGACAAAACCACACTAATATGAATAAATCACTTTATTTGAATACACTATTTTTGGTGGTTGTGTTAAGTAAACTTCTCATTCCTTAAAAAATATGTGTGATTAGAATAAAATCAGTACCATATTTTTTTACTCTTTCCTATACATGACAAAATATCGTGCTCTTTTTTTTTTTTTACTATAATAAGTATCAAACTGAAAGAAAAAAAACAAACAAACAAGAAAAAATCCAACAAGGATGATCCCAGGCCCCAATGCTTAATGTTTTAATTAATGGCCCAACAAAAAAGTAAACATTTTACTTAGTATCAGATGAACTTCACAAACTCTAGGTTATAGTAAAGATACCTTCAGAAGTTTTCTGGTACAAGTGTGAAATGATAAGCAAGAAAGCTAGGAATGACAAAATCCGGACTGGATATCATTATAATAAAAATGACTATGAAAATAGCAGAGAGGTCTGTTTGGCAATGTGCAGATATAACAGGAAAAAGCCAAGAATCCTAATATTTATTAAACAAAGACTTACTAATGCGACTGGAAAAAAATGGTGATCTGGGCATGAATAAATAGTGAGATAAAAGTTAGGAAATCTTAGTTTTCCAGTTATAGTTAGGCATTTATTTTATTCCAGATTAAATAACTCTATAAGTAAATCTAAGGATAAATTTTATAAACAGTTTTAGAAGAGAAACACTTAATGCTTCGGACCACTGGAAGTTTAATGCTGTCCTTCATCAAATACATGTGTGATGTGAGAGCAGACTCTACTACACGCAGATGGGGTATCATAGCACATGCTACGGTAGTAAATTAGTTTTTTAAAGTGTTGAAAGAAAGTGACCATTTCATTTCCTCCAAGGTAAAATCATCCCCGCCCCCACTCCCACCGTTGACATTACATTGTTTCTCTGAAAGGGCTTCCCCAAATAGTTATGCAGAGGTTTGATTTAATTTGTTCAGTCCCAGGAAAATTGTACCTTTGGGAAACCTATTTGGCAAGAACAATTTAGATTAATATTCTACACTGGAATTAGCTTCTGAAAGTAAAAGTGATAGCCTGAACTACATTCCAATAATTTCAGAGTTTCATATTGAAATACAGACTGTTCTCTAAATTAAAATATGAAAATTGTTTAATAGTTCTTATTTTGCTTTCTCAATTAGTATTAATACAATTGACCCTTGAACAATGTGGTGGCTAAAGGAGCTGACTCTTTGCATAGCCAAAAATTCATGAATAACTCTGACTCCCCCAAAACTTAACACTAATAGCCTACTGTCACTAACATGAACAGTTGATTAACAAATATTTGGTAATTTATAAGTATTACACACTATATTCTTTTTTTTTAAGATTTTATTTATTCATTTATTATATATAGAGAGAGCGAGCACAGGCAGAGTGGCAGGCAGAGGCAGAGGGAGAAGCAGGCTCCCCGCCGAGCAAGGAGCCCGATGTGGAACTCGATCCCAGGACGCTGGGATCATGACCTGAGCCGAAGGCAACCGCTTAACCAACTGAGCCACCCAGGCGTCCCAACACACTATATTCTTAAAGTAAGCTAGAGAAAAGAAAGTGTTTGTTAAGAAAGTCATAAGGAAGAGAAAATACATTTACAGTACCGTATTGTATTTATTGAAAACAATTTACATATAAGCAGACCCACACAGTTTAAATCTGTGTTGTTCAAGGACTAACTGTATTTAAAATCTTTTTCGTTATCTTAAGTAAACTCTATTCCACACATGGGGCTCGAACTCAAGACCCTGAGATCCAGAGTCACATGTTCTCCCGACTGAGCCAGACTTAAGGGTCTACCATATTAATTAAAAGCTGTAACTGGAATTGAGTGAACTGAAGTGCTACAGTAGGATGCTATATACGATGTTGCAATGATAGATTGTACTGAATGTACTGAAAGTGATGATAATAAATATAAAAGATTTATTATTATATATTTATATTTTATATATTGATATATATAATAAGTATATATATTAAGAATTATGCTTGGGCACCTGGATGGCTCAGTAGGTTATGCCTCTGCCTTCAGCTCAGGTCATGATCTCAGGGTCCTGGGATCGAGCCCCACATCAGGCTCTCTGCTCAGCAGGGGGCCTGCTTCCCCCTCCCCCTTTGTCTGCCTCTGCCTACTTGTGATCTCTCTCTCTGTCAAATAAATAAATAAATAAAATCTTTTTAAAAAATTATCCAAACATCCCATGCTTGGAAATAACAATATATATATATATATATTTTTTTTTGCCAGTAAAGGACTCAAGAATGAGTTTTATAATGTATTTCACTAATCAATAAACACAACCAAATTCTGACTGGTAGCATCGTTCATATGAAAAAGATGAAAAATTCCTGTGATAAAATTATGAAAATTTTGAAATAACTAAATATTTCTATTTTTCAGATAGTACTTTTTTTAAAGATTTTATTTATTTGTTTGACAGACAGCGATTACAAGTAGACAGAGAGGCAGGCAGAGAGAGTATGGGAAGCAGGCTCCCTGCTGAGCAGAAAGCCTGATACGGGGCTCTATCCCAGGACCCTGGGATCATGACCTGAGCTGAAGGCAGAGGCTTTAACCCACTGAGCCATGCAGGCGCCCCTCGAATAGTACTTTTATACAATAAAACTCTTTTCATTATTCTCTTCAGTATTGTTATACAGTAAAAATGTTTAACTATATTTCTGGCAAACACACACAGAGTGATATAAAATATTACACATCTATTAAAATCACTATAATGAAGGCCTGACAATATCAAGTTTTGGTCACTATCTAAAATAAGAGTAATTTTCATATCCTGCTAGTGGAAATATAACTGCTGTATCTTTTTGAAAATTAGTTAGGCATCATATATTAACAGTGAAAATCTTCATACCCTATGAGCCCAAAATTCCACTCTCAGGGGTAGTCACACAAGAAGTAGGTATGTATGTGAACTAAGAGAAGCATGTAAGGTTATGTACATAATGAAAGCAGTCATAGAAAGAATCAGTCTATGACTTCTAGCAATCAATGATTCAATGTATGAATTTCAGATTTGGAGAATGCAAAATAATGACAGAAAAAGTGAACATATGGTGGAATCCAAAACAAGCCTATAATGAAAAATTTAGGATCTCAGAGTAAAAAGAAGCACTTAAAAAAAAAAAGATTTTATTTATTTGACAGACAGAGATCACAAGTAGGCAGAGATGCAGGCAGAGAGAGGGGGAAGCAGGCCCTCTGCTCAGCAGAGAGCCCCATATGGGGCTCATTCCCAGGACCCTGGGATCACAACCTGAGCCAAAGGCAGAGGCTTTAACCCACTGAGCCACCCAGGAGCCCCAAGAAGCATTTTTTAAGTATTTGAAGGATTATCAAATAGAGAGTTTTAGAAGATGGAATATAAAGTAAATCCAATAAACCACAAAACCCCTCTGCCTGACTTCTACTCTTATTGTGAGATTTGTAAAATGCCCCTGCCTGACACCTGACCTCCATTTGGGTCTTTCCAATCCAATAACCACGTTCTTGTAGTTCTGAACCCCAATGAGCTCATTGTGATATATTCCTAACATGATCTGAGAAGTACTGCTCATAATTGTGACAGTTCTCCCTTCTGCAAAATCACATATGGGATTCCTTGGTAGGAATTCATTAAGGAGAAGCTTTCTACATTTGAAAATCAGTCTGACGAAGAAGTTTCGTCTAAAAGCAGAGAGGAGGCAAAACGTTGTAGTAATCACATTATTGTATGTTAACTCTTCATCACAGTCAGGCAAGGAGCAATCTGCAGTCCCCCCCATCCTCTCTGGTTCCAGCATGAAGGCATTCCTCTCATCAAGCCAACTTCCCAAAGATCCAGCTGTCTAATGTCACTTTGGCCAAGAATCCTTTATCCTCCTCCAGAGCGACTTGGACAGATTCTCTCACCTGAAGGAAGAGTCTAGGGTAGCTGATTTTGGAGCCCTACAATCTGACTAACCCATGGGAAATCATATTCTCTCAGTTTTACAGACCAAGTCCAACCAGTTGTCTATAAATTTCAGGCAGCTTTTGTGACCACAACACTCTGCAGGACCCTCACACCCACATTTGAGTATATTGTATTGGCTTCCCATAAAACTGTTTTCACTGATTTGAAAGTTCATTGGTTTATATTGAAGGTTGCTCTAAAAAACAGTCCTATAAAATTCACTATAAAGATGATGAGAATATTGCTCCTCCAGTCACACTCTTTCTTTCCCCCTTAACCCCTCACTTCAGTTAGGGTATCTTGAGATTAATTTCCCTCTGGTGTAAGTTCACAGAACAGCTTTAATTCTTGTAAGCAAGTAGTTGTTGTTTGCTTTTTTTTTTTTTTAATCTTATGGACACAGCTATTCAGATAGCTGAAAGATTTCTCTTTCTTTGCTAATAAGGAATCATAGAACCCAACTAATAGTTCACATACAATCATGGCTAGGCTATAATGGCAAGCACAGGCATTTTTTTTTAAATATCTTTTAATCCACACCTTCTTGTTTTCTGTCTTTCTGCTTATAGTTAAAGATATGCCACCCTCTTTACAAACTTCTGTAAGCCACTATCCTAAGAAAAGGAAAACATAACTCAATAAATAACATTCCTCTGTTCTTACATGTAGTTTTTCATGCTCATTGCATTACCTGTTTAAAACTGAAAATAAAACAAATTATGTATCTTATAATTCAAAGCAAAATTTATATAGAAATGAATGTTTTGTATACTTACAAGGTAATGTTTACAATACATAGCATTTGCTAAATATTTATGAGTAAAATATTCCAAATTGAATATGAAGTCATAAGTTGTTGTTTTGTTTTGTTTTTAAGATTTTATTTATTTATTTGACAGAGAGATCACAAGTAGGCAGAGAGACAGGTAGAGAGAGAGGGGGAAGCAGGCTCCCCACTGAGCAGAGAGCCCAATGTGGGGCTTGATCCCAGGACCCTGAGATCATGACCTGAGCCAAAGGCAGAGGCTTAACCCACTGAGCCACCCAGGTGCCCCAGTCATCAGTTTTTCTAATTCATTTCAGGAAGCTCACCTCTTACAAACCTGAACACTTGATGACGTGGCACCGTAAGTAACACTACGGCACCAGATACAGGACAAATGGAACCTTAGCAACTCTCAGGTTGGAGGAAAACAGACAAAAGCAAGAACACAGATGATTTTAAAAATAAAATCACAGGGACGCCTGGGTGGCTCAGTGGGTTAAGCCGCTGTCTTTGGCTCGGGTCATGATCTCAGCGTCCTGGAATCGAGTCCCACATCGGGCTCTCTGCTCGGTAGGGAGCCTGCTCCTCCCCTCCCCTCTCTGCCTGCCTCTCTGCCTGCTTGTGTGATCTCTATCAAATAAATAAATGGAATTTAAAAAACAAAAATAAAAAATAAAATCACAGACATATAGTTAACCGCGAGTGCTCTTCCAATCTGTGTTATAAGCAGATGATAAGCTTTCCTCTCTGGTTTTCCTTAACCAGTAAAATTATTTAAAACAATTATATATACATGATAATCTTAAACAAAACTCCAGTAAATTTCCAAGTCGGAAATTAACCAGTCTTCATTTTCTGAAGTAGCACAGTAAATTTAGAGTAGTAACAGAAGCAAAACCAATTTATTAACAAATAAAATCACAACAAATGAAAAGGAAAACAGCACACTGTCCCAAACCAACTTTCAATAAAATAGAAAAAAGTAAAATTAAAAAGTTGTAAACCTGTGGTATGTTTTTGCTCTTTGCTTTTTGCATCAATATTACATTCATTTTAAATAAAAGATTCAACATAGCTAATGAGGTATTTAATTTTTAAAATTTTATAAGACAATTTTAAGAAAAACAGAAAAAGATTAATAATTGGATGTGATTTTTGCATTAGAAAGGTATTAGAAAGCAGATACAGCAACACTTTTTTTAAGATTTATTTATTTATTTGAGAGAGAGAAAGAGTGCACACAGAAGGAGAGGGAGAAGCAGACTCCCCACTGAGAAAGAAGCCTGATGCAGGGCTCAATTCCAGGACTCCGGTATCATGACCTGAGCTGAGGGAGAAATTTAACTGACTGGGCCTCCCAGGTACCCCGCAATACTTTCTTATTTAAAAATTAATGAGGTTCTTTTAAAGACTGAAATATTTTTTTCTGAGAAATTACAAATTCAAGAAGAAACAGAGTACTCAAAGTGTATGCATACAACAAATATGGCATTCATAAATTCTGTTAAGTAATTGTATCCAAAAAATGGCACATGACATTTTTCTCATACTTTTAAAGTGCCATTTTCATGTCAAATAATCTAGTCCAACATAAATAAAAAGGTGAAATGCTTTGCAATTAATTTTACGATCATAAATCCCAAAGAGCAAAGCCTGATCATATAATTTAATATAAGCTGCAACATTATAACTGATAATAAAACACAAAAAATAATATTATAAATTCATCTCATACATGAGCATTCAGGCAAATAATATCAGAAAAAATACTTGCAACCTAATCGAGCAGTATAACCAAACAGTTTACCATCATCAAATAAGGATTATAGGGTAGTTATAAAGCCAATTGCTATAATCAACTATAGCAATAATTCAACAGAAATAATTAATAGACTGTAACTAATAAAATCCATCTTGCTAGGGGTTTAAAATAAATTTGTACAATTTAACTTTATTTGTTCCAAAATATTTTATAAATAATAAATAAAAGGTACTGTTTGTCATGATAAACATGTCTAATCAAAACATCATTCATATCACTAAATATATTTCTATTAGAATCTGAAAATTTATCACAATTAACAGTGACATTAATGTATATTTAAATATGGTGAAGATAAACATATATTTGTTTCTCAAAATGGGAAGACTGCATGAACCTAATAAAATATTTTCATGGGCATTTTCAACTAACTTATTTTCATTATAACATTATTTTAATGTAGCAAATTTAAAAGTACTTTTAACTAATTCTCCTGACTCTTTTAGAAATTCAAAACCCAAGTAAATCAAATACAAAGTAACAGAATGTAAGATACCACCACCAATTTCATGTGAAAGGCAGTGTTAATTTGATGAAACATAAACATCTTTATAAATAAGTAGGAGAATAGCCACTACTGGCAAAATTTCCTCAAAGTTCAGCACTTCTATATAAACACCTGCTAAGATTATTTGAATAATTCATTATTATTTTATACCTTTTTCAGGTCAAAAAATTTTAAAAACATCATGGATGTAGTAAATCAACCTTTCTTTTCCCGTGAGTCACTGGTAATTACTACATAGTATACTACTATGTCACACAATGTCCTGTTCATGTTCTGGCAAATCTGTATATAATTTTTAAAATGACTTAAGTGACTGTACCTTAATATTTAAAAATAGCTTTTTAATTTTGAATTGTTACTGAACGTGTCTTTGTATGCAGTTAACTAATTGAGGTAAATCTAGATAAATCTGGGGGCCCATGGGGACCATGATTGCCATTTGGAGATTAAAATGTGTCAGTCTAACCAAAAAATTCATACACTGAAACAACACATTAAAAGTCAATCACTAACTTTTTAGCATTTGCCTATATCACCATGATCAACATCTGTAGACGGTATTGCCAATCTGTCTGGAAGCACAAGTAAAACAACTACAATTTATTATGCTTAAGAGGGCTCAGGAAGACAAAAATACATCTAATACACCTAATGCTGAAATTATTTGTCCTAAATGCTTATTTTCACTACCAATCTTTTCTGTGGTAAAATATAAAACCCCCAGCCACTTAATGACAGGAGTTCTGTGGCAAATTAAGTCTATTTGTTTCAATTTATTTCACCTTATACCGAACAGTGCCACGAAAGAATACTATATTTCATTTACTAATCCACGACTTTAAATTGCTTAGAACAAGACAGTCAAAGAAATTGTGTGGGGATTTACTCTCATTGCCTTGGGAAGAATCAAATCCTTTTTATAAATTGGAGCTAATAGTGGTCACCGTATAGTGTAGTTCAAAATCGTTAGGACTGTGTTATATGACTCTAGAGTACAGTATATTTTTAAACACTAAGTCTGCAGTCTTAATATTTTATGAATGTTTTATTTTATAAATTGTAAGTTATGAGTTTTCATAACCTATGAAAAGACCTTAGAGGTACATAATATTGAATGGTTGTTCATGAAAAATTGCATATTTGCGAATTCATCAGTGAATTAAAGTAAAGGAGGAAAATAAGTGAAAAGGCTCAAGACTGGAAATTAGGAATGTGAGTAATGGTCCAATGACTCCTATTTATTAACTAATTGGGTTTCCTTAGGTGAGTCACTTTGTTTGGATCCCGGTTTCCCCATCTGTCACAATCAAAGAGGTTGGACAGGAACCTCCAAAGACTCCCAAGTCTAAAATGCTGTTTTCTATTGTGGTGTTAATTCTACCATATTTGCATGGATAATTATGTTACACACGTATTCCAGGCTACTAAAACCTGCCTATCCCACAAGCTATGCCTCCAAGAACATTTTATCCAGCAAGACTTCTTTAACCATTCAGACAAAAGTAAAGTAGCTTCTCTTTAAATTTCTACAGTTTGCACATTATAGTACATCAGAGTTTTACAGTAGACATATGACTAGTATGGTCCTTATTAGTTCATTTGTCTTGATTCCATCCTAGAAGTCAGGAAATATTTATTATTCATTTTGATGACTCCCTTTTTTCTGCATCACTCCTTGCCCAAGGACCTTAAAAAATGCCCCAGGTACATGAAAGGTATAGCAAAGTTTCAGCAGAAGCGTGCTGGACAAAACGAGGGAAATGGGCTGTCTCAAACTTAAATCTTATTGAGCCTGAGAGCTACTGGGTCTTCCTCCTAAGTTACTCGATCATTTGCCCTCAGCAGTTCTTTGGATATTCCCTGGAAATCCCAGTCCTGAATAAGTCATCACTGATTTCTAAACTCGCTAATGGTATTGTCCTTCCAGTTTCAAATTTGCTATCCATTATCCCACTTAGCTCCACATCTCTTTCATGGGCCAGGTTTCTCTCTTTGTCAGAAACTTTGACAAAGCTCTTTTACAGTGTTTCCACATGAGGACAAAAACTTTTTAACCATTTGAAAGAAAAAGAATTTTTAAAAATTTGTATTTTTCTTTTTTTTTTTTTTTTGAAGATTTTATTTACTTATTTAGAGGGAGAAAGCATGCGACAGTGTATGTGAGAGAGAGAGAGCACAAGCAACAGGAAGGGAGGGCAGAGGGAGAAGCAGGGAGCCCAATGCGGGACTAGATCCCAGAACTCCAGGATCATGACCTGAGCCGAAGGCAGACACTTAACCGATGAGCCACCTAGGTGCCTCAAATTTTCTATTTTTCATCAAAAAATTTGCCAGAAACTTTGAGACGGACAAAGTTCTTTTTCAGTATTTTCCCCAATAGGAAAGCCTGTTTTAGCCATTTGGAAGAAAAAGAATGAAAAAATATATATATCTGGGGAATGGCCTTCAAATCACTTCATTGTACCTTTATCAGAGCATTGATCACACTTCATTTTAATTGCATGTTGATTTTTTACTACCCATTGGACTATGAATTTCTAAGGGCAAGGATTTTTGTCTTTTATCTGTGTTTACTCAGTATTTAGCGTAAAGCCTGCCAGAGCACCCCCTAGAGCACATAACAACTGAATAAACAAGCTCTGGGCCAGGGCCTTCCTGGAATACAGGAAAACTATAAATTGTGGTTGATGCCTTAGAAAACCTATTTATGATGACAGTCTGGGGTGTATCAAATATGGCAACAGAAAAATCATTGAGGAATTCCTAGATCTTGTTATCTTCAAGGAAATAAAATCCTCCTGCTAGTACAAACCTAAATATTCAGTGAAGAAGTGATAGAAACCTGTAAAAAGCATGAGGATGTTAAAAAAGACTTAATTAACTGAACCTATAATACTACTTCTGCACATTTCATACTATTCCAGAATGCTTAAAAATGTTAAAATGATATATAGAGAAAAGGGAGACAATAAATTAGTCTGATTAAAGTGATAGCACACAAACCGCCAGGTAAAGGCATGGAAAGAAACAAATCAAAACTAATGGCATTCTTCTCAGTGAATATTGATACAAACATAAATTATAATTTCCATTAAGTTCAAGAAGTGTTAATTAAAATTCTGCTCTACACGGCATTACATACCATAAGTGTGTAAATGTTAGTGATAACATATTTTATTACTCCTCATCTATCATCCTCAAAATCAAGTATGTATTTTTATATGTTGTACACACTAAGAAATACAATAGGCAAATTTGATCTTTGTAGAAATTTCCTTGTCTGCACTGATAATTATACTCTTTCCAAAGATAATTCCTTTTAGGATGTGTGTTTCTATGTTACAGTCAGATGATATATATCTATATATATGGAATATAGAGGTATAGATATATATTCCTTGAGTATAATTATCTTGATTTTATGTTTTATGTTTTTCTAATCTGTATTATGTGAAAATATAAATGGAAACTTTTCCAGTCTAAAATTTGAGATCTTTAATGTATTTGATATTAATAATACGCTTTACTTTTCAAAGGTAAGCCCACCAGTATTTTTTTTATTTCCGTATACTCCACAATAATATCCAATTTAGTTTTTTTTCCAATTAATTGCTCTAAGTTGATGAAGAAGTTAATAGCTGATTGTTTCAGTTTCCTCAAAGTAACTCAATATTTATAGTACTACATGAGAAAAGCCTGAAACATTAACATTATTAAGGTAACTTCCTATTAGTTTAGAGTAGGTAAGCATTTTCTTAAAGTACCACAATTAAAAAAAAAAAAATCAGGAAAAATGATTTTCCCATTCCATTTCAGTTTCTAACCTCCATCTTAGAGGTCAGAGCCATCTTCCAAAAGCAGGATCCTTGAATTTATTTTGACCGCCAGAATTTACACATTTCATGTGCATAAAGTGCTAACAGGTGAGTAAGTAGAGGAAATTCTTTATCATTAAGATTGTTATTATGGTATTAAACCTTGCCATCTTCTAGACACTGCACCGAATACCTTATGATCAATTTGCTCCTTTTTATCATTTATATTTTTATAAATGCTAGAAAAATTATATAATTTGGTCAACGTGACACAGCAGAATCGAATTTAAGATAGTTTCTATGTCTTCAAGCCAGTACCTCACAGACCACTCCATGAAATTCTATTCTGGTAAGACACACTATAACATATCTCATTTTTATAAGGTGAGAGGGACATGACGATGCTTTTTACAGGAAAGGAAGCATACCAAAGATATTCATAACACTGTCACAGACTATTCTGAGAATGAGTTTGGGAATAATGAGAATTTAGAAAGCATATGAGAGTCTATGTATAGACATACACAGAAACAGTTAATCATCGCTAGGGGAAATCATTTGGATAGGAAGAAATCCACATAGAAATCACACATTTAACTTCGTAATTCCCTTAAGAATAATTCATAGAGAGTGTATTTCTGGATATTCTTTAAAATCCACGCTTTTGAGGGAATCTGGATGGCTTGGTTGGGAAGCATCTGCCTTGGGCTCATGTCATGATCTCAGGGTCCTGGGATCAAACCCCACCTTGCATTGGGCTCCCTGCTCAGTGAGGGACTCTGCTTCTCCCTCTCCTTCTGCCCCTCTCTCCATTCATGTGCTCTCTCTCTTTCTAACAAATAAATAAACTCTTAAATAAATAAAGCTTCTCTGGACTTTGTAACAGTATCTACTGTGTATTGTCAAAAAGGAATTTATTTTTCTTAGCTTAATACATATAGATAATGGGGCTTGAAATGAATTAATTTGGCATCAACTTTTCTAACCCTTTTCTAACTTTTCTAACAACTTTTTCGTTGTGAGGCAGACAAGGAAACAGGCCCAGTGGGGCTAACAATGGTAACCCTGAATGGAGGAAAGCACTGTCTTTAATAATTGGAAAAGGAGAAGTCCATTCTCAGCTTGGGGCTACATCTGCATGTTCCAGTTCCTTCATGTGAGATATTAATCTTATTTCATTTTTCTTATGAGATGTCAGTGTGTTGCTCATAAGTTTTCTATCAAAATGCCAAAGAGCTATACAAGAGTGAAGTTTTAAATTTTCTGCGGGGCAACACAGCTCCTGGGTGGCAGAGCAGAGATGCTGGTGACAAGGGGAGTGGTGTGGGTGGGGAAGTCATCCGGCACTCGAGATCTCACTAGAACAACCCTCAGGCAAGCCACTGAAGACCAAGTCATGTCCACTACATTCATATGGTTATTTCATGAACGGAATTATGGCGAGCAATTACTTTTAGATCAAGTGATTAATTATCAAGTGGCCATTGAGTCTAAGCACTGGAATTTATTGTGAAGGTAAGTTTAAACTGAACCACCATGCAGTCTCCGGAGACAGACTGTATTTCTTCTGTGTGCAGGATGTGGTAAATAAGAACATGATCTGGAGTCAAACAGATGAAAAACAAATTCTGTCTCCATCATATATATGTATATATATGTATGTTAGGGAAGGCTACTTAATCTAGATATTTGTGGGGCGTCTGGGTGGCTCAGTGGGTTAAAGCCTCTGCCTTCAGCTTGGGTCATGATCCTAGGGTCCTGGGATAGAGCCCCACATTGGGCTCTCTGCTCAGCAGGGAGCCTGCTTCCCCGCTCTCTCTGCCTGCCTCTCTGCCTACTTGTGGTCTCTCTCTCTGTCAAATAAATGAGTAAAATCTTTAAAAAAAAATCTAGATATTTGTGCTTTAATTTTCTCTTTGTAAAACAGGGGAAATTATAAGTCTCAGCCCAATATGTTGGAGGAAAGTCTAGTTACATAATATATGCAAATTATGCAAAATACAGCAGTACCTAGGATGAAGTATCTATATGCTAGCTAGCAGCAGTTGCCCAAAACAACCATGGCAACTCATAGACCTAAGACACCCACTTTTTTTTTTTTTTTGTAAGGCGTTTCTTCTTTTTTGAGGTCGCGTTAATAACATAGGTTAAGCTACAGGCTGCCTGGGTGGCTCAGTGGGTTAAGCCTCTGCCTTCCGCTCAGGTCATGATCCTAGTGTCCTGGGATCCAGCCCTCTGCTCAGCAGGGAGCGTGCTTCCTCCTCTCTCTCTGCCTGCCTCTCTGCCTACTTATGATCTCCCTCGCTCTGTCAAATAAATAAAGAAAATCTTTAAAATAAAGAAATAAATAAATAAAAATAAAGTAGTATATCTTACACGTTTTGGTTCCCAGAACTTTTTACATCCTTAAAAATCATTAAGCACCCCAAACAACTTTTGCTTGTTTGCTTTTTTTATCTATTAATATTTAGTGAATTAAAAATAAAACCTGAGAAATCTGAAAAATATTTTAGTTCATTTACACATTAATTTATAATATATTAAGAAAATAACAAATAATTGCATTGTCTAATACAACAATTACTGCATCTCTTTTGCAAATTTTTAAAATACTTAGTTTATTAGAAGGCAACTATGTTTTCATATTTTCTTCTGCATTGAATCTGCTGTAATATATTTCAGTTAAATATAAAGAGTAAATCTGGCCTAATGCAAATGTGTTTTTTAAAATGGGAAGAAAATTTAAAAGCCTTTTGAGATAATTATGGATATTATTATTTGAAGCTCATCTAAACAGATGGTACTTCCGTAAATATGAATTGCAATGTAGAAAGAATCTTAAATCACATTGAAGATCTTTTTGTATGTTGCTAAATTATTTTTTTGTAATTTTTTGGCATGCTTCTATGTTAATCCAATATACTATCTTGCCCTTTTAATGCATCTTTTACTTATGCATAATTTCAAAGTATCATGCATTATTTCAAAATATTGTGCATAAAATACCATAATAAAATATTGTGCATAAAATACCATAAAATACCCCTTCACTGAGTAATACACACCTATTAATATTGACATGATTTACTCTGTAGTACATTTTTAAAAACACATTTGTTAGTAGACCACAGATCTCATGAGAAAAATCTTTAGTGTTGGGAAGATGTCAAGCTCCCATAGGAAGATACTATTTTATCAAAATTCTAATACTCTCTTGAAAGTCTGAATGTTGTCATTGAGAAAAATACTGTCTTTTTTCCTTGAGCTGACATTAATTTTTGAGAAACAGCTACCAAATACTTATGTCTAAATAACAGTGTTTTTTTTCAGTGAAAATAACAGTGTTTTTAATGCAAAATGACTTCTTGTGAAAAAAAAAAAAATAGCTAGTTCAACTCTCAACTTAATCACACACACTTTTTTTTATTATGTTCACTTAGCCAACTTACAGCACATGACTAGTTTTTGATATAATGCTCAGTGATACTTTTGGCTTAAGAAAGTTATTTGAAACTGGGGATTGAGCAGAAATGCCTTATTTCCACTTCTGATTTCTTCAGCTAGAATATTAAAAGACTTGTATCCAAAAGCTGAGATTTCTAAAAAAGAGTATTTTTTTTTTTTTTTTTTTTTTGCTGATTGATCAAAGCATTCTTAAATAAAAGCTGCCTCTTATAAAAATATATTATTATATGCTGGTGAAGATACAATGATAACTACTTAGGTTTGATTTTACTACCTTAATTCATGCTAATGCACTAGCAGTTTTACCCATGATTGTTTTTGCACCCTGAATAAAAGTTTCAATTCAGACAAGATGGCAAAGAGTGTTTTGGCATATTGTGGAAAAACATTTGATCATAGAGAGACCTCTGAAAGATCGTGGGAACCCCTGGGGTTTTGTGGGACACTTTCAATGAATTGTTTTCTTACAGCAAGATCTGAGCAAACAGCATCTTCCCTAGCATATTTCCTTTTAAAAACTGCAATTATTGGTGCACGTGGGTGGCTCAGTGGGTTAAAGCCTCTGCCTTAGGCTCAGGTCATGATCTCAGGGTCCTGGGATCAGCCCTGCATCAGGCTCTCTGCTCAGCAGGGAGCCTGCTTCCCCTCCTCTCTCTCTGTCTGCCTCTCTGCCTACTCTCTCTCTGTCAAATATAAAAAAACAAAAACAAAAACAAAAACCTGCAATTATTTCAGAATTCCTATAGACAGCTTGTAAAATGTTCCTGGAGAACATTCAAATTAAAATAAGGGAATTTAGTATGTCAAAGATTAAATAGTTTGCCTAAGGTCACCAAAAAGACTAATAATAGAACTAAGATTTATGTCTTCTAAAAAACTCTGTTTCCTCTCCTATACATTTCTTCTTAATTTTGTCTCATAAAATAAAGTTTGCCATGGCCCTGATTCTTTCTAAAATGTTCCCAGCTTTTGACAAACCATTGATAGAAATCTTTTGGATTCAGAAATTACATAGCCTTGAAATTTTAAGTGATCACAAATTCATAATAGATTTGAGACAGAATGTGAAGAAAATATGATATATCTAACAGGGGAAAACACTGAATAACTCTCAAAATAATATCAGACTATATCTCAAATACATAAATAAAATCTTTTTAAAAAATCAAACTGCATGTAAAATGCATTTTTGGGCTGTATGTTTTTAGTATAACAGAATAGTACAGAGTATAAGAATAATAAACTCTAATTTTTGCCAGCTATATACATTACCAATCATTTATGGCTATCTGCCTTCTATTTAAACCAGCTAAAATATTTAAAAATATGTTTTCTAAATAAAAAATGGTTATTTAAGAAGGACTGTAATTTTGAATTTAAAGTATTGTTGCAAACACACCAATTGAAAAGCAAAGCATTACTATTGTTATTTCCAAATAGTTTTTCCCACATATCCTTCAATAACATTCATCAAATGCTTAGGGATACTTAAGTTACAAGACTAAAAATATTTACTTAGGAAAGACCATATGTATAACTCTTTTTACAGTAAAGGAGCTGCATATTGACATATTTACTGGTCTTCAAATTTCAAGAATTTTGGCTTCAAAATGAAGTCTGAGACTTACATCTTTTCTGATTAACTAAAAATACATTTCATACGATGTGTACTCTGATATTTTTTGAACATGGCTTTAAAGGCCACATAGTCTTGGTCTCTGTAGCCCTTCATGCCATACATAGGTTTAATCATATAGTGTATGCTTAATAAATGCTGGTCAAATGGAATTTTTCAATGTATATTTAGAACTCCCCATTTTCTTGGTAGAATAATGTTCATATGACCTATGAAAGATGGAGAGTAAGATGAAGAATGGATCATTTAGATTTCATTTTCTAGAGCACATGGCCCTTTTTATATGCCAGCATAATGGATCCATGGGTGCAAGGAAGCTGGGGAATTTTTCTCCTGGGTCTGTTTCATATTTATCATCTATGTTGTCACTAGGTACACAAGGTCTATGCACTTTATAAGAGGATTTCTGCCTAGAGTGCTATATGTTATTTTTCTGCTAAGATGATCAGTATAAAAATGACGAAGTGTTTACAGCCAGAGTTTAAAAGTAGTTCCTGAAACTAGATCATGTTGTTCTCAGTCTTAATGGAGTCAACAGTATATCCCATCGTTTAATGCTTATTCTCCTTGTATAGAGAAGAAAGCCCTGAAGACTCACTTGGTCTAAAATTAATAAACTGGGGTGTCCGGGTGGCTCAGTTATTAGGCGTCTGTCTTCGGCTTAGGTCATGATCCCAGGGTCCTGTGATTGAGCCCCATATCAGGCTTCCTGCTTAGCAGGAAGCCTGCTTCTCACTCTCCCTCTGCCCCTGCTTGTGTTCCCTCTCTCGCTGTGTCTCTGTCAAATAAAATCTAAAATAAAATAAGCAGAGGAAAGGCCAGTTTACCATCTATATGAGTGAAAAGACTGCATGGATAAGCTACTGCCCAATCTACAATTATATTTATATAGCCTAATAGAGCAGTGCCATTGTATTTGTTTCTAGAGATTGTGTCAATTAAGATAGTTGTAAAAATCACTGTGAAGTGTCCTGATAGCACTAGGAAGGATATTGAAAATGCACTGTCAATCTTGTTACCATTCATGAAACATTTCAACCTAATAATATTTTTAGGTGCCCTCTGCCATATTTCTCTAACACACAATGAAGATGATGATGACAAAAAAGGTGCTATTGCTCATGAGGACTTATTATATGCCAAACAACTATGCATGATCTTTGGTAATCCTCACAATGATCTCTGGGAAGAAACCATAATACACTCAATGCACAGATGAGAAAGTGTGTCTCAGGGAATTTAAACAACGTGCCAAGGTCACGTTAAATGTCCCTACTAAACAACAAAACTAACATTCAAGCCCAGGTCTTGACTCCAAAGCCCAAGTGCATTACCATCAAGCAATGAAGCCTCCGCTATTGTAAATGATTCACATGGAGAAAGCCGCTTCTGAACTGGGAGTTGTGAATGAAGTTGACTGTAACAATCAAAACAAACCTGTAGGGCACCTGGGTGTCAGTTGGTTAAGTAACTGCTCAGGTCATGATCCTGGAGTCCTGGGATTGAACCCACATTGGGCTCCCTGCTCATCAGGGAGTCTGCTTCTCCCTCTGACCTCTCCCCTCTCATGCTCTTTCGCAAATAAATAAGTAAAATCTTTAAAAAAAAAAATCAAAAAATCAAACAACAAAAACCCTGTAATGTATAGCTGTGTATTCTCATACTATACTTACATTAAATTTTCTTCCCATTTCAAAAAACACATTTGCATTAGGCCAGATTTACTCTTTATATTTAACTGAAATATATTACAGCAGATTCAATGCAGAAGAAAATATGAAAACATAGTTGCCTTCTAGTAAGCTAAGTATTTTAAAAATTTGCAAAGGAGATGCAGTAATTGTTGTATTAGACAATGCAATTATTTGTTATTTTTCTTAATATATTGTAAATTAATGTGTAAATGAACTAAAATATTTTTCAGATTTCTCAGGTTTTATTTTTAATTCACTAAATACTAATAGATAAAAAAAGCAAACAAGCAAAAGTTGTTTGGGGTGCTTAATGATTTTTAAGGATGTAAAAAGTTCCGGGAACCAAAACGTGTAAGATATACTACTTTATTTTTATTTATTTATTTATTTATTTTAAAGATTTTCTTTATTTATTTGACAGAGTGAGGGAGATCACAATTAGGCAGAGAGGCAAGCAGAGAGAGAGGAGGAAGCAGGCTCCCTGCTGAGCAGAGAGCCCGATGCGGGGCTGGATCCCAAGACCCTGGGATCATGACCTGAGCCGAAGGCAGAGGCTTAACCCACTGAGCCATCCAGGTGCCCAAACATAATTCTTTATATATATATATATACATATATATATATATATATTATCATAAAAGAAGAAGAGTTAAATAGCCTACGTAGTTCTCACTACTCTTAAAGCTTTCTAATAAATCTTCACTGCAAGTTAGAATAGACTCTAAATATGTTAATTGACCTAAAAAGCTGTGCATGGCCTGATTTCTGTTTATTACTCCAAATTCACCTGATTCTGCCCGTCTACCTACATCTGTTATAATCTCCTTATACTGGCCTCCTTTCTATCTTGAATACAGCAATTTCATTTCTGTCCCTGGGCCTTTGAATATCCCATTCTCTCTCCCTGAAAGCTACCCCAAAGTGTACTTATCATTACAGTTTATATGAATCACTTGGGTTAAATTACATCTAATTATACGTACTTTCTACAATCCTAGCTAAAGGAGCCACCAAACACCTTCCGCAGATAATGTGGTTCTACTTTATCTTATAGCTCTTTATTCAAATTTCATAATACTACCGTGCTACCAGTTTAAATCAAAATTCAGTTTGGAATCACATTACCTATTTTGTGTTTTAACTTCCACCTCATTCCACAAATACGTTAAACACCATACACATGGAAATAGCACCTTTTCTATTCACCATTATCAGAGGAGTCTACAATAGTGCCTAGCACATGGCACTATGTCAGCAAACAGTGATTTGGAAGTTCCAGAAAACACAATTATTGCAATTTTTAGATCCTCAAAGAGTTACCTTCATTATAATAACTTTTGAGAGCCTGTAAGAAGAGTCACAGAAATCTATTTATTGTATTTACTATAGAAATATTTTCAAGGACATCTCACAGTCACTCTGTAGTCTTTATAAAAAGTCTCTCAACATGAAGAAAAACAAATTTGTTTTAAACATATATTTTGTGTTGCTTTTTATGAACTTTATCATTCTCGTGAAAATATTATCCTTTCTTCTCTGGCTCCTTAGGACTTTGAGTGGAACTTATTAGGACACTCCTCCAGTATTTGGCAGAGTCACAGGATATGACTATCTACATACCACTCTCAACTGTCTGAATTGTTTCTCCCTTGAATGTCACTTATCCAATGTTCATAATAATTTTATAAATGTTATATGTTTGTAAAATTATAATGGTCTTATTTCACTTTATGTGGAATAAAAATATGAAAAAAATATTTTTCAATTGTGGAAGAGCACTTCAAAATGCTCTTTTGGGGCAATCAAAAAACAATACTAACCCAGCAAACATTTACTGGTAAGCTTTTATGTGACAAATGTTTTTCTAACATTTACTGTTATCCGCATAATTTTTTTCTTGAATTCTAACATCATTTCTCAAAGAGATATATTGTTTATTTACATTACAGATAAGAAAACCAAGAAAAATTTACAAGTAAGTGGCCCTTAGACAAATAAGTTCTGAGTGATAAAAATTAACTAAGTCCTTCAGTTATGCCTCCAAATTCAGGTTTTGTTCTTCAAGTATTCCCTAGAGTCATCAACTGAAACATCAATTTATGCATTCTACTAAAAACCAATGACAGCTACAAAAGATAGGTTTACTCTCTAAGAGAAAAATATTGATAATACCAAGAGTCACAACAACTAGAAGTACTTATCTTTGTTTCTTTCTGTAAAATGCAGCAAATACATACAGTAACTTGTAGCAAAAACTGATCATAATTCTGTTTGAGAATTATTTTTCTAAGCCTAAACCTTTAATTGTGGTACTACGTATGCAGCGTGGGTGTTTTTGTTGTTCAATACTTATGACCAGACACCTGTCTTAAAGCCTAAGGGAGCAATAGCTCAGGCAGACTCCAGGAGCCATCTGCTGCTGACATTCTCAGACTATGCTGGGTCAGACTTCCTGGGAGTTACAGAAGAAGTCTTCTGTGACCCACCCGTCAGGCCCATCAGGTCACACGGATAACTGTATGATTTTAGAGGGGGCCACTTTTCCAAATGCGACCACTGAATTGAGTGAAGCTGCTGATGGACATAGAAGGTACTTATTAACAAAGCAACACAATTTTACCATTTTAATATGAAAAACCAGCTGTAGAGTTTGTGTGTTTTAGTGAAAACATTTCTCCTTCATGGGATAATCTCATGTTATCACGATTCAGGCAATGTACTGAGTCCAGGAATTCTCTTCAGCTCTTTGAAAAGACGCTTTGTCTCTTTATCTTAAATTGTGTAATTGCCAAAAAAAAAAAAAAAAATTGTGTAATTGCCAGCGACCTTTAAAGTGATAGGGATACTCTGGGTAATCTGACAAAAAGGAACACTATTTGTCATTGAAATTCCTCAAGTCTGTGAAACACTTTCAAAGACAGACCTTTTTGATCTTAGGAAACAACCCTTTAAAAAATGCGCTCCTGGTTTAATCTAAAACTCAACTTCTCTCGTTACAGATCTGCACCTGTAATTAGTGTTAAATGGATTGATAGTCTCTAGTCTTCCTGAGAATGAATCTTCATTGATCTCATTGAGATCAAAAGAGAAAAAGCATATTAAAACTTTTACCATTAAATCTCAATGCCCTTAAGCAAGTGGTCTGGCTGAAAGGTGGTAAAAAACTACTAGATATGCCCTGGAGCAACTTGTTAGAGGAGATCAATTAATATTGCCAGATTGTTATTGCGTGATATGTCATGACGTGCACAATCAGTACTACTGAATTATTATTAATAGTCTACAGTGCCCTGGGACTTGCCTCAATTATTTCCATTCATACTTAAAGAAAAGTTTTAAGACATATGAAACATATTCCAAGTGCAGTCAGAATTTCTGTCACATCTGTTTTGAGATCTTGTTTTTAGCTGGAATGATAAGGTGATGCCTAGGTTATTAGACATTAGAGATGATGGGTCAATGAGCTGCCATCGTTGTATTGTGTGATCAACTGCAATAACCTGTCAGAGTAGATAATTTGGAATAAAATATTCAATATTTAATAAAGAATTCCAGAACTGTCTCTAAAATCAACTGGCCTGTACACACACCTACTTGGAGGACTTCTTAAGAGTTCCAAGAGAAAGAAACGGCAGTTCACTCCTACCGTGGAAAAAGCTAAAGAGATACATCCTTGCATTCCAACCAATCAGTGTATCAGAGTGATTAGACGCACCGCATTTCTGATTAAAACAGTGTGCTAGCCGGGGAGAGACGACCATTGTGGTCAGCACATAGTCACTGTGGTTTGTGAACATTGATTTTATTTTGTGAGAATAAATTGATTTATGATAGGGTAAGTGCAAGTGAAGGAAAACTTGTTGAATATCTAATCACCTCACCTGTATTGCTGTCTAAATAGAGCTGTGTGTATTATCGTTTGTGATGATTTATTGCTGTGTGTTTTATGCAGCTTTAACAAATCTGTTGTAAGACAGTAGGACTCTGTTTTTAATTTAAAATATGCTCAGTAACAGATTTTCAATGTATTATAAAAATATTCATTTTCACTATATAAATTTGGGGTCCTTGAAATATCAGTACATTTCTGCGTCTGACAGGCAAAGACATTTTTGAGAGATAATCATGATAAGCACAGCAGTCTGGTGGTTAAAAATTAAGGGAAAAAAAAAGATTTTTGACAGGGCTTAGACGCTTATAACCTGTTGCTCTCAACAAGAGTAGATTTTTAAAATGACAAAATATCACCTAAGAACCTGATGGGGCAGCTCATAAGGTCACATGATTTAGAAGAAGTCATAATTGGTAATCCATAATATTAATTATCTTTGGAAAAACTAAAACATAAAAACATTTAAATTAGCATCTGGCAGATCAAAATAATTAGCGATAAAACAGAGTTACAGATACTCCCCTATATCCTAATAAGAGAAAGACAGTATATGATATAATGAAGAGTGAGAGATTTGCATAAAGTGATACCATTCAATTGTGGCCCAGTCATAACCAACCAAAAATATTCTATTTTTTGTTCTGAAATTTAATTATATTCAGAATTAATGAGCTTCAAAGAACTGCATGTTAAGAAATATTAAAGCAAGGGGCACCTGGGTGGCTCAGTGGGTTAAGCCGCTGCCTTCTGCTCAGGTCATGATCTCAGGGTCCTGGGATCAAGCCCCACATCAGGCTCTCTGCTCAGTGTGGAGCCTGCTTCCCCCTCTCTCTCTGCCTGCCTCTCTGCCTACTTGAGATCTAACTGTCACATAAATAAATAAAATCGTTAAAAAAAAAAGAAATATTAAATCAAATGATGACGAGTATTTTTAGATTAAAAATGCACAAATAAATTAAGGTAAATTACTTCTAAGCAAATCATGTATTTACACAATACTAAAGGGATATATAATTCACCTATGTTTATTTGGAATATTTAAGAAAAAATAAAACTTTGCCATATAGACAAGTTAATACTTGAGCTTGGCCATTCTCCCAACTGGCTTTTGTCTTTCTCCATGAGCTATGCATAAGGTAGAGGGAAAACAGCATTGAGCTACTGTTTTCCCTCATCACAGTATCTTTTACCAGGTGGTTGTTCAAAAGCGTTTGTTGGTGATTAAGAAGACTGGTGCTGGGAACCGACTCCATAAAAAAGAATCTTTCACTGCTATGCTTAAAATGTCACCGAGTATTTTGTTAATGCAGTGACACACTTACTTTTAAATGAAAGCTTTTAAGTAAGAATCCAGAGGGTTCTTCTTTCTCAAGATTGCTTTGACTGGTGCCTTCTGTGGTTCCATAAAAATTTTAAGACTTTTTAATCTATTTTTGTGAAAAATGCCAATGGAATGTTGATAAGGATGGCCATGAATTTATAGACTGCTTTGGGTGGGGGACATTTGAAAAATATTAATTTTTGTGATCCATGATCATGGGACATTTTTCTTTCCATTTGTTTGTTTTTAATTTCTTCCATCAAAGTCATGTAGTTCTCTTTATGCAAATCTTTGACTTGATTATTAAAATTTATTTCTAAGTATTTGTTTTCTTTTTGATGCTACTGTGAATGAAATTGTTTTCTTTTTTAGATAGTTTATTGTTAATGTAAAGGCACACAAATTATTTTTTGTATGTTGATTTTTATATCCTATAACACTACTGAATTTATTCTTTTTTGGGGGGTGCAGACTTTGAGGTTCTCTCTATACAATGTCATTTGCAAACTGAGATAGTCTGACTTCTTCCTTTTCAATCTGAATGCCTTATCTTCTTGCCTGATTGTTCTGGCTAGGACTCCCAACACTCTGTTGAACAGAAATGTTGAAAGTGGACATCTTTGTATTCCTCCAGATCTCACAGGAAAGATTTCAGCTTCCCACTGTTGAATATGTTAGTTGTGGGCTTGTCCCATGTGCCTTTATTACGTTGAGGTACATTCCTTCTATACTCAGTTTGTTGAGAGTTTTTAATCTTAAAGAATGTGGAATTTTGTCAGATGTTTTTCCTGAAATAAATGAGATCATCATATCTTTTTTATCCTTCACTCTGTTAATATGGTGTATCAGAGTAATTGATTTTCATGTAATTCAGCAATCTTAGTTCTCTCCCATGTCTACAGCAGTATTATTCACAACCTAAGTCAACATCAATGGAGGAATAAATAAAATGTGAATATATGTTTGTATATAATGGAATGTGTAGATTATACATACATATCTATTTATCTGTAATTTATCTATAAAGGAATATTATTCATTCATAACAGAATTCTGCCACTTGTGACAGCAGGGATGAATGAGGGCATTATGCTAAGTAAAGTAAATCAAAGACAAATACTGTACGATCTCTCTTATCTGTGGAGTCTAAGAGACTCAAACTCCTAGACACTGAGGAGAAGAGTGGTTGCCAAGATCTGGGGAATGGGACAATTGGGAAGATGTTGACCAAGGGGTACAAATTTTCAGTTTTAAGATGAATGAGTTTCAGAGAGCTAATATTCAGCATGGTGACTATACTTAACAATGCTGTATTATGCATCTGAAAGTTGCTAAGAGAGTAGAGCTAAGTGTTCTCACCATGCATAACTATGGGAGATAAGAGAGGTGTTGACTAACTTCATTATGACAATCATTTCACAATATATATGTATATCAAATTTAAAAAAATAATTGAGAGGGTTGTGACAGAATTAAAACTATCAAACCCTACCAGGGTAAATGAACTCTGGGTTTAACAATTATTCCTTTTTGTGTGTTTGTTTTACTGTATACAAAATGCGATTATTCTAAGTTATATAAGCATCTTGACTTAAAAGCTAACTTGAGGCTAATGTACAAATTTGGCCCAGAAGGTTTCTGAGATACAATATGCCTGTTAGTTAAAACATGACAGGTAATCTCTCTAGAATTGACTGAAGTGGGATTTGTAGTTCTCTAATTCTACAGGGGAAGTAATGTAACAGCTGCTAAATAATGTGATTCTTAAATGGCATTTTTTTACAAGTAGTAAGGATTTTTAATTGATGTATTTAGCAGGTATTAAACAGCTCTCTACACTCTTGTCCAGTGGGAAGTGGTTGTCATGTGCCCCATGCTGTTCTCCCATATGGCAGAACTGTCCATGTTTAAAATTCCTCCCATTTGGATCTGATCAAAATCCCTGAATAATTTAGATTTGCATTTGAAGTGCTGTAAAGAAATATGATCAAAATATCATCCCTAAGCTAAGATTTCCCATCTACCTTTCTGTAGCTCAGACAAGCATGTGTCGCTATGTTCTGTTTCAGGAGTAAGGCTGTGATCATTTTTCATGTGTCAGTTGGTATCTTTCTAAAAACTTTATGAGTGGGATAAAAACCCCTATTTAACATCAAGGATTTTTCAGAGAGGATTTAGTATATTTATATGTGAGAACAACTTATAAATAGTAAAGTTTGATGCGATATAAAGCATATTTGGTAAGAGTTGTTCTTCTGTATCTATTGTGACGAATTGCCCTAAAAAGGAACCAAGACAGTAGCAATGAGGTGTGGTAGAAAGAGCTCAGGATTTGTTTCAAGTTTATATTTAAATCCCAGTTAGTTACCATGTCGTGTAATATTAGCTTCAGGAGTAGAATGTAGTGGTTCACCACTTACATACAACACCCAGTGCTCCTCACAATAAGAGCTCAAGATTTGGAGGCAGGTTATCTGAGTTCCAATCCAAAATCTAAAATGTACTGGCTTTGTGTTTCAGTTAACCTCTCCTAAGCTTTAGTGTTCTCTTCAGAAACATGTGGATAATAGTGTTAGTAAGATGATATTTACTGTTGGGAGAAAATCTGATAAAGCATTTGAATAATATCACTTAACATCTATCACAATTTGTGGCACATTTTAGTTACTCAATATTCAATAAATAAAGAGTTTTAAAAATTCCACATGAGGGGGGGTTCCTGGGTGGCTCAGTGGATTAAGCCTCTGCCTTCAGCTCAGGTCATGATCTCAGCGTCCTGGGATCGAGCCCCACATCGGGCTATCTGCTCAGCGGGGAGTCTGCTTCCCCCTCTCTCTCTGCCTGCCTCTCTGCCCACTTGTGACCTCTCTCTGTCTGTGTCAAATAAATAAAATAAAAAATCTTAAAAAAAAAATAAAAGAACCTTTAAAAAAAATCTTAAAAAAAAAAATTCCACATGAGGACACAAATGTCAGTCGCGTCTCTATTCTGATTAAGTACCTGGAATTAAAATAGTCTCAAGACAAATGGACAGCAACAAACAGAAAATTGTTTTTGTTGTGAAAACAACGTGCTCTCTCACATAGTTGTGTGAACACATTAAAAACCAGAATGTCCTTGAACTGATGTCTGATATATGTTCATTAAATTATATTTGTACATTGCCACTGCCCTGAATTGAGGAAGTAAAATACAGTTTTGTCAGATCTAGAGAAAAGAAGCATTCTTCCTATTTTAAAATTGTGCCTGTGTGTGTGAAGGAACCAGATGGTAGAGCAGAGGGACAAGACGGCTCACATATATTATCAAGTACACAGCACATAAATCAATACTCCTTTAAAATCCAAGTTTAGCTTCAGAATTACTTGATCAGATGCAGTATAAGTTATGTCATCTCCAACATAAAATATGTTGTTAATAGAATAATCTTGTTGGCATTGTTTTGTAAAAACTAGGATAGATAAATTATATGTAATATATAAATTATAGATATCCTACCCAGGTAGTTAATATTGTGCTGAAGTTAATGAGATTCTGATTTAGAGGAATGCTTATTTCCACAAATTAATCTTCATTTGGAGGACTGAGAACTCTTTACCGGAATGTATAAAGAGAAGGCTGACTGTCTTATCGTTGCTGAATTTCATCCCAGCTTGACATTATAACGTCTTGCCACTAGAGCTCATTGTTGCTCTTTCCATAGATTCCAAGGTTCACTCACTTTCTTTCTTTCTTCCTTTCTTCCTCCTCTCACTTTACTTTATATCATTCTGCTAGCTGGTAAGGTCCTCTATGAAAAACTATCACATTCTAAAAATATACTGATATTTACGTATAAAAATATCCCCTGATCTGGAATCTCTCTCTAAAAGCACGGTAAGATATTGAAACTATGGCACTCCCTGATTTTATAGCACCTTACGGAATAATTTAAAATATCATCAGTCTGGTAAACAAATGTCTTTTAATTAGACATATTACACCATGTTTATCAAACACGTTCAACTACTCATTTGCAAATATTCTCCAAGTTTGATTAATTTAATAAAAAAAAAACTAAAAGATTCTATCATATATAATTTGTACTTAAAATCAACTCTACTGTAATTTCTTTAAAACTAATCCTTTTAATATTAAAATATAATTTGAATGTCTTATTCTTAAATATATATATATTTATATGTATAAATATATATGGCTCTTAATATTTATTTATATATATCGTGAAGAGATTTTTAACTCACTTTTTTCATTTTTATTTTTTTTAATATTTTATTTATTTGAGAGAGAGGCAGAAAGAGCACAAGTGCCGGGAGAGGCAGAGTGAGAGGGACAAGCAAACTCCTCAGTGAGTGCAGAGTCCAATGCAGGGCTGGATCCCAGGACCCTGAGGTCATGACCTGAACCGAAGTCAGACACTTAACCAACTTAGGCACCCCTAACTCCTCGTTTTGTAGAAGAAAGCTCTGATTCCACTCTTATTCCAAATTAAGACTTTGTCAATTTCAAGTTGCATTTGAAAATAAAAAGATTTAGAAGACTATGATAAAAGTATTTACAAAGAGGCAGTCATAAGTTCCCTCCACTTTCTACTTTTTCCTTGTGTTCTCACAATTTCAAATCAGCGCATGCTCTTGCTGCTTTCCTAATAACTCAGAGATTGTCTGCAACCCAACTCCAATATTCAGTCAAATAGGAAATGAACATCTTTATTGTTGCCCCATACTCATATTACATGTGTGTGACTTTTCTGGAGTCTATCAGATAACAGAAGGCCCAAAGAAAATGTCCAGTATAATCTATCTCTATTTACACTAATTCAGTGATTATGAAGTAGTCATGTTCACACCAACCTATTTAACTATAGATGCCCTTTCCCAATGAAAACTCCTGATTTTCCAATAGCCAAGGGCAAGTTAAAATTCCAACCTAAAACTTCCTTAACTAGTTGCAAGATGGATTTCTCATTTATGTTCTCTTTCATTTTCTAATAAACTTTTCAATTAAAAACATAACTTTAAAAATGTGTGCATCAGACACACATGCACATCAATGCCTCTCAAGCTTGGCCCACAGTGCATTTAAGAAAGCTCATTTCATAATAGAGCGGAGACAGTACTCTAACCTGGCACTTTCAAATATTTTGCCTTCACTCCACGACCGATATAAGCCTCAGGCTCCAAGCTCCCCTCGCTCCCATCTGACTGAGATGTTGCTTCCTTCGCTACCAGAGCAAAAGCTTCCTTTTTGTTTCACCTTCTGCCTCACTGAGGTAGAAGTCTGAGCATTTCTCTTATAAATCCCTAACCCCCTGGATGAACAATAACGGTTTGTTAAATTGCTTATGTACATTTATAAAATGCCAGACTATAAAAAGGAATTGGACTGAAAATTTAGGTTCATATTTCAGTAACTGGTATAAGTAACTTTCCTATTTTTTGCCTAGTTAATTTTATATTCTGAGAGAGTTCCCAGAGATACAGACAGGGTAAGGACTAGGAGAAGGAAGATGGACAATGTAATTTGAATGAGAAAGATGTACAGTGATACTTTTCCTTTCAAATTACCTGACAATTCAAGAGACATGGGTTATATATTAAGGAAAGAATGGAGTCCAAGACAGCATATTCCTGCCTGCCTGGGATTGTCTTAGATAAATGGACAGCTTTCTATACTGTGGAAGTTAGATATTATATTCAAGATAAAGGGTTTGACTGACAGATCAGTATCCGAGAAATACCTGGCATGTCAATATCTTCATGCAAATAAGGACAGCCATTCTAAAGTCATTAGCTGAACTTTTGGTTGGGGGTGGGCTGATATCACTAAATTCAAGAGTGCTGAAGCACTTAACGTTTCCACAAAAATCCACAGATCAGAGGAGCTACATGTTAAGAGCAATGTAAGCTTAAAACAACTGTCAATGAAAATTGTTGAAATATTTCTCTTGTGAGAATTATTTTATAAAATATAAAATCTTCCAAACCTTTATTGTGTAATACATCCACAATAGTGCATGACAATGAGAATGATAGTTATAGGACAACTCTTAAAAATTAAATGTACAGCAAATATAAATGACGGTTATCATTAATGGATGATAGTACTGGATTTTTCCTTTCCCTTTTTTCTAATTTCTGCCTTGTACATTTTTGATTTGCTTACCATATTTAAGCAACCATACTTAATTTTTTTGCAAAAAATAATAACCACTACCCGAAAAGTCATGAATATATTTAAGTTATCCTTAACTATAGGAAACCAGACTGGTCCTTAAAGCCTAGCTTTTTTTTTTTTCATTGTACTATCTTCTTTGAGCTCTCCCCATCCTCGCCTCGCAAGTTTTAGCCAATGCTTTGGGGATTTAAGACTTTTAAATTTTTAAAAGCTCTATCAATTCTGTTTTTTTTTCCTTTGAAATATGTTTTAAACAAAGTAAAAAATCATGAACATCAATACAGACAATGTGGTGGGGACAGTCTTTATGATATCTTGTCCTTTTTATCCTAGGACAAGGATTGGAGATTGGTAACTAGAAACTGCTAGTCTCATTGAAACAATTTTTATAAAGGGAATTGATGCCTATGTAAATACAGAGTACCCACTTATGCAAGCCGTCATTAACCTTTAAACTGTATCTAACTCCTCCTGAGCACAGTTATTTACTCCATGATATCAAGTTAACATCAACTGAACCATTTTCATCTTACAGACTTGGTGGAAAGATTCACTTATGCAATTATTTATTTGGTGTTTACAATCTACAATCTTTTCACCATCAGCTTATTTTCATATGGTTCAAGAACTCACAACTACATCTTCTCGTATAGCAAATCTGCACAAAAACTTTTGGTATTCCACTTTGTACAGAAGGCCTTAAGTTCCCCAGTTGTCCATAGAATTGTTTCTAATTCCTAAGCAATGTAGCTCCAAAGCCTATATTGATTTAAAATTTGCAGATTAGGGATGCCAGATGGCTCAGCTGGTTAAGCGTCTGCCTTCTGCTCAGGTTCATGATCCCGGGGTCCTGGGGGTCCTGGGATCGAGTCTGGCACTGGGCTCCTTACTCAGTGAGGAGTTTACTTCTCCCCCTGTCCCTCCCCCTGCTCATGCTCCCTCTCACTCTCTGACAAAAAATAAATAGAATCTTTAAAAAAATAAAATATGCAGATAAGATTCTACAGAAATACTTATTTTTCCATATTATTTTACATGTGGGAATATGATTCATGTTTTAGATGTGTATATATATGAGTGTGTGTGTATGTTTTGGGAAGGGTTATAGAATTATGTAGTAATCCATGTAAGAAACAAGAGGAGTCTGTATTGATCAAGAGAATAGTTAGCAAGCTCTGTTCCTTGACCATAAGAAATCAGTTTATTGTGTAATATATTTTCAAATGTTCCTTATGGATTATCTGCTTTTGTGCTTTATTTATAGTTATTTATTTTTCCATCTCAAATCACCTTTCCAGAAATATGAAACTAATTCCTAGGCTATCACAGTTTATTGACAAGCTGAAATGACCAAACAAAATGAACATATTTAATCATCTACTCAAAAGCTATTTGGATCTCTTGAATGAAATAATGAAAGAAACCACATGGATCTACAACTACCTCAAACTTCTTCAAAAAATATCTATTGATTAGTTTATTCATTTCCTTGTGTTTTCTCCACAAGCAATTGACATGGCCATTTAATTTAAAATGAAGTACTCAGAAACATGGGTGTCATCCCCAAATTTACTCATTTCCACATGCTTACTTCCAAGTAAACATCCCTTAAAGATCACTTAAGACTAATTCCTTTTTCTTTGTGCCCCTAACACTTTTTTAGCATGGTCTCCCATCTTCTTTCCCATGATTTATTGCAATAGACTAACTTGTATGCAGTCTGGAAAACTTCTAGATATGGACAGGCATTTTACTGCAGAGGATAACCAGATGGCAAATAAGCCTTTGGAAAGCTGTTGAATATCACGCACCAAAAGGGAAATGTAAAAACCACAAGGAGATATCATTAAATGCCTATCCAATGACAAAAAAGAAAGAAATGAAGGAAGGAAGGAAGGAAAGAAGGAAGAAAGAAAGAAAGAAAGAAAGAAAAGGAAAAGAAAAGAATACCTAAAAACATCAAATGCTAACAAGGATGCAGAGAAACACAGTAACTCATGTTTTGCTGTTGGGTATATAAAACTGGTACCACCATTTTGAAACAGTTTGGCAGTTTATTAAAAAAACTAAACATGCAATTATCATAGAATGAGCAACTGTAATTCTGTGCACTTCTCCCAGAGAAATGAAGACATATTTCACATAAAAACCTGTGTCTACATGTCTATAGCAGGTTTATGCATAATATCCAAAACCTGGAAACAATCACGTTGGACAGTTACACAAACTGTGGGACAGCCATACCATAAATTATTACTCAGCAACAAAATGGAACAAAGTACAGATACAGGTGCAAGCTGAATAAATCTCCAGAGAGCCCTGCTGAGGGAGAAATCCAAATCCACAAGGATAAATCTGTTTCTAAAACAACCCCCCCCCCCATGACAAAAATAGAGAAACAGAGAACAGACCAGTTACAAAAAGGGAAGGGCCTACTAGAAAAAGGTGGAGGGTGGAACAGAGAGTGGGGATAGAGGGTGGAATAGAGAGTTCCCCAGAAGTGACTGGGAAAGGACAACACAAAGGATCCTTGCAAACATGGGCCTGTTGTGTGTCTTCCCTGTGGAATGGAAGCACAAATCCACATACAGGACAAACTTGCCTGGAACTAATTACACACATGAGTGTAATGAGTACACACGAATGAGTACCAGTAAAACTGGGGAAGCGTGGACATACTGGTGGGGGGAGAGAGACTACTGTAGTACAGGAGAGACTGAAGTAAATTCTGCTGAAATGAAAGGCAGAGGAGGGTTTATGCACTGAGGCAAGCTAGCGGAAAGGTGCTACAAGAAGTTAATGGGGAGGTTGATCAATGTGATTTGGCCATCCCTGTTCGTAACTGGCATTTCTTCAAGGTAGACTCCTATCCTCCTACAGATACTTGGATGCAGGGGTGCTACTGGGTGCTACCTGAGAGATTATGTCTGAAAGGAATGGCTCCCAGGTCCTTGAGAGAGACATTCTTGGGATATAGAAGATTTACATCGCAAGAGACAGAGAAGGAAGTTCCAAAACGAATTTTTCTAAAGTAAATACTCTAGGAAAAGGCAAGGCAGAGGTCTGTTGTCAGAGAGAAACACACCTAAAGCTCAATCAAGCCAAGAAGAAGTTCAGGCTGTCTTGGTCAATCCATTTCTCACACTGCAACGTGTTTGCCTTTCCCAAAACTACGTCTTCAATTCATAGGCCAAATGCCTGTTAGAAGCTCTCAGAATCCATTATACTTTCTTCCTGGGTTACTTTGAGAGCATCTTCCAAAACTGTTTGCTGCCCAGTTTTTACTTATCTATCTGTATTTCTGTCTCCCCCACTGGACTGCAAGCTCTTTAAAAGCAAGTTCAGTGTGTCTTAGCATGCAGACCAGTATTTGGCACATAATTTGTATATTCATTCAACAAATATCTATTAGGCACTTGAAATGTGTTAGAAACCATGTAAGTCCTCTTATTCCTGTCACTTACTTTTTTATCCCTCAGATTCTTCTTTCTTAAAATTTACACATTTCACATCTCAACACAAAAATTGTGTGTGTACACACACACACACACACACACACACACATATATATTTCTGGTGATAAAATAAATGATGTGTGTCTGCTCCATTTAGGATATTCAACATACTTAAAATTGAACTATCATTATTTCCTCCAAACCTGCTTCTTTTTCCTTAGCATTTACTATAGTTATGGGTACCACCATTCATCTAATTGCTGAAGGCAGAAAATATGGAGTCATGCTAAACCCTTCTTTTTCAGCTCCCACATTTATTTGGTGAGCAGACCCTGGTGACTATACCTCTCAAATGTTCTGAATTTCCACTTCCTCTTTTTCATACCTAAAGCCACTGCTTTAGGTCTTTAGCAACCTAAGGACTACTTCCAGGCTGCCCAATACATTGTCTCCACTTCAGGTAATTTTTATTTTAAGGAGAAGCATCTAACCAGGTCATAATTTCTCTGTTTAAAATATTTCAAAGCATTTCCTTCCTTTTCTGCCCACCACCTCATTATAAAATGATAATTTTTTAGAAGATTATTTATTTGACTAAGAGAAACAGCAAGAGAGGGAACACAAGCAGGGGGAATGGGAGAAGGAGAAGCAGGCTTCCTGCCAAGCAAGGAGCCCAATGTGGGGCTCAATCCCAGGACCCTGGGATCATGACCTGAGCCGAAGGCAGCCACTTAACTGACTGAGCCACCCAGGCACCTCTATAAAATAATAAATTCTAAAGTCCCTAGTATGATACATAATAGCCTTTATGATCCTGGTCACAGCTCACTCTCTACAGCCTGCATTTCTTTCATGCATCTTATGGTCCAGAGAAAATAATTGATGCACCCATGAGACTTCAAGCTTGCATATGCCTTGGTATTTCTAATTTTTCTTAGGATGCTCTCCCTCTCCCTGCCCCCCCCCCCCCCCCCCCGCATCCTTATTCTGAGTAGAGTACGCAAAATAACACTCAAAGCAGACATACATCTCCTGTGAGAAAACTTTCTCTGACTATACCCCACTGTAAAGTTGAATTAAGTGAACTATCTATAGGCTTCATCTGTTTATCTATCTACCTCTCCAAAAACAACAAACAAACAAGTGTTACAGGAAATACCCAGAAAGCCAAGAGAATTAGAAATCTACAAATACTAGAAATCACAAGTCCAAAGTTAGCATGGAGGAACAAATGTAGAGCATCTCCTGGTATTTGCACTGAAAATTAGAAACAGAACTAAAGGAGGTGTTACGCAGGCTTCACTGCATGCCTAGGATTATCCACTCCAACACTTAAATAATAAAAATCAGATGCAGTACATTATAGTCTTTTTCTTAACAATGTCAATCATTGTAAGTTAGTGATGGGGTAAGAAGTTTCAAGAGCAGGGCAAAACATATTGAAAGGTCTTGAATCAAAAGTGTTCATTACAGTGTATGCTGTAAAAATGCATATAGTTCAGATTTCATTTCATGTAATTTGTGAAGAAAATAAAATATAGCTTGCATAGTGCATTTCACAGTAATAACATTATTCATGATAGATGAATAAAACTAGAAAATTTGGTTTATTACTGAGTGTCTTGTCGGAATAACAGCTAAAATGTACTTGTGCTTTCAATTAGTATCATCGCCTTTAGATAGAGTCAAGTGCAGCCAAACTGCATAGGAAGTGAACTGATTTAATTCGTCAATGCATCAGCTCAATCACATCCCCAAAGAACCACTTTGGATTTTAGATTCAGGATGGGTTATTTGCCCTGATAGAATTAACCAGTTCAGAGATAAATGTACTCTGTGGACATAACTTGGAAATAAATATATACCTACAAATCATTTAAAAAATTCTTGCTGTTTCAAACTTCTATGTTTCTGCTTCCACAACTAACATAACATAAAGGAAGTTGCCATACATATATTTTCACTTACAGGTGCTTGATCTGAGATACTGAAATTTAGACAGGTGCTGTATTCCTTGATGACACCCTTTAGAACTGGAATGTGGAGGCCCTAGTGACAAGGAATGGGAATTGTATCTTTTATTTGCAAAAAATATCCAATTCCTCATACTACTTTTTTTTTTTTAAAGATTTTATTTATTTACTTGACAGACAGAGATCAAAAGTAGGCAGAGAGGCAGGCAGAGAGAGAGGAGGAAGCAGGCTCCCCATGGAACAGAGAGCTCGATGTGGGGGTCGATCCCAGGGCCCTAGGATCATGACCTGAGCCGAAGGCAGAGGCTTTAACCCACTGAGCCACCCAGGCGCCCCTCCTCATACTACTTTAATACTTCCTAGAACACAGAGCAACGTGCATATTTTTTCTAAGTGATCAGTTATTCTTATTAGAATTTAAGTTCAACTCATTGGTTAAAAGACACTGTTTTATGGTATATCGTGGCAAGTTAGACTCAATTAGAACTTTTTTTGAGAGAGAGCACACAAGCACCTGTGAGCCAGGGAGAGGAGAAGGAAGGGGTGGAGAGAGGAAGAGGGAGAAAGAGAATCCTAAGCAGGCTCTATGCCCAGAGGAGCCCTATGACGATGTGGGGCTTGACCTCAAACCCAAAGATCATGACTGAAGCCCAAATGAAGAGTTGGACACTTAACGGACTGCGCCATGTAGGCACCCCTCAACAGAGTAATTTCTGAGAATGAAAGTATTTCAATAAGAAATTTCCACTTCACACAGAGAATGCCACTTACCAACAATTACTGCTGTATGTTTCTAAGTTCTCTTGCTAATTGACTTGCTAAGGTTCTCAATAAATTATTTCTTAAATATTTCAGAATATAAATTGGAATAAATGCTTAAGAATAATGAAGATCATGGTGATATTTTTTCAAAGAAACCCTGTGTGATTAAAAAAAAAAAGAAGAAGAAGAGAAAGATTGTTTTAGGAATGTGGTTCTGGACACAGAGGCAAGCTCCAAGCTCCAAACCAGCAAGGGTTTGGAAATTCAATATCTAACAAAGCCTGAAGGGGCACTCAAAGCCTGGGGGGGGGGGGTATGCTTTCCTTGTACTTCAAATCTACAAAGTCCATCCCTTCATTCTCCCCCAAATGTCTGCCTTTGCAAAAATTTTCCCTTTGCCTCAATACGATCTCTATAACAATCAAATGCTATTCTCAGTGCTACAGAGACCTCTATCTTTTGTGAGCCTATCCTTGATCATTCTGGATCAAGTTTACTAATTTTTCACCCTGGAAGTCAATGGAGTAGCATGTGGGCTACAAACACAAAGAAGGAAAATTTGAGTTTATTTTATTACTGTTGCCTGACATTTACATTATGTTGTGTAATTACATACAGCATCATTTCTTCTACCTTAATTAGGCTAAATTTTCTTGCAAACATTTATTGTACTTTTTGCTTCTTTTGTATTTCCATAAGGATTAGCAGTGCCCTGATCCTCACTAACCCATCATGTACTTTTATCTTCTTCAGTGGTCTCCCCACCCTTTTGGCAGATCTTCCCATCTGGTTATGCACACATTTTTGTTGCCTCTCTCCACACTAGAATATGAGTGCAAAAAGTGCAGGGATCTTTTCTTTCTTGATCCCAGCAACTTCTCAATTCCTAGAAGAGTTCTTAGCCCAGAGGAGGCCCTCAAATCTTCATTAGAAGAATGAGGGGACAGAATTCTGATTAGGCAATAGCTATTTATACATAATGGTTATTTTGAGCAAGGTTTAAGGAATAAGCATTCTGAAAGTCCCGGCCCTGCAAGTTATCTGATAGAGATCCCAGGGAGTGGACTCAATCAGTACATTTCCACTGAAGTGAACTCCCCCTTTGATAACCAATGTTACTTGGGCAAATCACCAATACTCTCTGAGCCTCAGTTTCCTCATTTGTAAAATGGGGCTGATAGTCTATTCTCTCTACCCATAATCTTAAAAAATAAACATGTGAAAATATCTGTCAACTCTTATAAGACACTGTATACTATAGGCATAGGATGCTGTGATACTGGTTATCTGAGCTGGTTAAATTTGTGTCTCTCAGATTAATTCTTTCTAGAGTTTTGATATATATTAATAAATAGACTCTCTTTATATGTATAAATAAGTGTATGATTATTCCCTAGAGTTTTCTACATGGTAATATACACATGTGTGAAAATGTCAGTCCCCCAGCTACTGTTAAAATCAGTATTCATTTTCTGTCCATAGATGGCAGCAATGTACCAAATCTTACTTAACTTTATAGGCGACCCTGTGAAAAAGTTATCTGTATACTAAATACCATGTTCTCTTAATAGGACATGAAAATTATTTAAGAAGAACTATAGCATCAATAGAATATGAACAAAAATGTAAAAAAAAAAAAATCCTCCACAGCCAGTCTCAGTCCTTTATTCAGTGAACTAAAGGTTTTCTTCAGTTTGCCCAGCATGGGAGTCTTTGTCATTTTAACTGAATGTCACAAAAGATATTGATAAAAATAAAACTCTTTTAAGATAATAGCAGTTCAAAACAATACCAAGAAAATGCCCTGTCTTTCAGTAGTGGCTATTAAAAATGGATTAATACATGCATGCAGCTCTCTTTTATTTGTCTAAAAAATTAAAATGACCAGAAAGCGCTTACACCCAGAAACCTTTTATAAAGAAAGAATGGGGGAAAGTAAAGAAAGGAGATTTCCAGATTTAGACACTGAAGACAAAGCAAACCAAGAGAAATGGGCCCATGGGAGACAAGAAAAGCGACAAGACAAGGTTGAACCAGAGAGAAATATAATAAATCTAAACAATGCCTCAGAATGCCTATCAGAGCACAAAACATTTTGGTCAGCCATTGAATTTTCTGTCTATAAAATTCCCTATCACATGTTGAGTCACATTGGTTCATTTTTTTCCCTTTCTAAATTAAGAGCTCATTATGAATGCTTTGGAAAATTACGCCTATGTTAAGAGTGCAATTGCGTGGAAGAAATATATTTCCATTTTAAATCGTGAGAAATAAAGAGCAGTGCAAAATTCCCCTATTATGCAACATTTAAAACCTGAAGATAATCTTTAGGCACTGGAAATATTTTAGCACTTAATTTAAATGATTTGGAGAGAAGCGAGAGAAGCATGTACCTAAAGAAAAAAGAAAAAACGAGTGGGAAAGAAAGAACTATCAAAAAAGAAAGAAAAAAGACACCACAGGACTGCCCAGTTTAAATCTAAACAGGGATAAAGCCCATGGAAGAGAAAGGGCTGTTGAGTTACAGCACCTCACAATGTTCAAAGCAAAATTACAAAACAACTTACAGATGTGGGGCTTATTCATATCAGGGGTAGGTCTTTTAATACTGGCTTACTTAGCTCTTTGACTCTAAAAATTCCTAAGTCCTGTAAATCCTCCAGGGCCTACTATCTAATTATATTGGATATCCTGTATGTCTCCTCAATAAAAACTACCTTATTGTTTAATGGTTGGACTTGAGAGTCTTTGAAGACCAGGTTCTGCTCGGTTGGAAATAAATTAAAAATGTTGTTTTCCTTTTACATAGTTCCTAATCTGGACTTTTATTTTCCATCGCCTACCATATCATGTATTTTCCTAAATAAATATATTTTCACCAATCCATTAGTACAGACTAAGGAGCCACGCCCTAGCTTTTTCCTTGTTTTTCCTCTCCCTATGGTGAAAGCTTTCTCTGGTATAACAAAATATGGATTTCATGTTATCAGCCCCACATGTTCATAATTATATTAACTCACAGAAAATTAAATCAACAATACACATCAGGCTTTGGCATTATCGCCCAAGAAGAAATAAAACAAGCAGGTTCAGGGAAATAATATAGAATACATGAAAACTGCTAAAATCTGGCACACGTTTCAAATTATCTATTAGTCATAAATGTGGGTTTTTTTAAATTCATATTTTTGACATAAACTTGCAGGATAAAATGTGCCCTGAATATCTTTGTTACTACTGCATGAAGAAGTGATGATAGCAAATGAATGTTTTGGGGAAGTACCTTGTGTTTTTGGTAATGTTCTGAAAAGTGCAACCTTCAAAAATGTTTTCTTTTTTTTCATTGACTACAACACTCACTCAGTTGAAAAAAAGATTCAAATTGAATATTGAGTACCATGTGTATTTTTAAGCCCTGTTTCCTCAAGCTACTTAAGGGGAAAATAATGGATAGATGTTTTATCTATATTGAGGTACCTCTTGGGGTGCGTGTTGTTACATTAGAAATTGTTTTTAGAAAAAGATGTATTACACCATTCACTGATATTTGAGTCCTGTTGTTACTTTTGAGTTAGGAAAAAATGATCAAAATTCTTACTGAAATGACCGATATTAAAGTAGTGGGATTTCTTGATTACAGTTTGTCACTTTAAAAATAATTAGAAAGGTGAGAACCTATTGCTATCAGGAAAATATAAAATTCTTTCAAGACAATTCTCACATCTGGTTCCATAATCTTCTAGTGTTGATTTCTGGTAAAAAATAAAATCACCAATTCAAATGATAAAATGTACTTTCTGAGTGCATTGTTAATCACTAGACACTCAATAGCACAGCTATCTAATGGAAATTATTTCTGAGATGACTGCATCCAGGTAATTCAACTCCCAAATATAAGTGTTTTATTTTATCACCCTATTAGATGAGGAAAAAAAATCTCTTGTTTAATGAATAGGAAAAGGTACTGCAAAGAAGATTTCAGAGTATATACGATCAAATGTCCTTGTACTACAGCTATTGTATAGATCAGACTGTAAACACAATGATTGCACAAATGTTTAAATGTCTTCTTTCCATTAACAGGAATGATGAAGCTCCCAGAAAGCTGAATGATTAAAAGTGTGTGTGCGGGAGGGGTGGGGACATCAGATTCTTATCTAAAATGCATCATGTTTATTGCTGCACGTCTCAAAAAGCTGTTACAGTGATAGCAAAACAGAAACTGTGAAGTGTATGGGGTGCTTTTCAAAAGCCACAGTAGTTGAAATTACAGTGCCAAGAATAAGCCATATGATATGTAGTCCACCTTCTTAGGAGGGAAAAATGGAGGAGGTATTCTAGCATAAAAAAGTCATCATGGAAGTATGAGGCATTAAAAATTGCTAATTAAAAACTATAGAATTATACTTCATATGGTTCTATCTTTGAAAGTTTAGATGGTTCTTTTGAAAAATATATATGAGTTACCAATAGAAGCTGGGAATAGTTCTGACCCCAAAACTGAAACCATTTTTGCATTCTCATTCATTGCCATATGCATAAATGTTACAACTTCATTATGAAAAATATGCTTACATAAAATGCCTGTACAATAAAGTTATAATATTGTATCTGTTTTTATAATATGTATATTTTAACATTGTTTACCAGGAATAATCCTGTATTACAGGTACTTTCATTGTTCCTTGCCCATGACATAGCTATAGATATTATTAAATTTAATGGAAAGCTAATAAATGTTTATTGATAAGTGAATTGCATATTTTTTCCAAAAAATGACAGCCTCCCCTACCAGCATTACACAGTCAAGAGATACATAATGGAGACTTTTCCTTCCTAATTCTAACATTCATACCTCCTTCTGCAATAATAAGCAAATTAATAAGTTACTGGATTCATAACTGAAATATATCAACACATTAGTTGTTCTATTTTATTTTCATAATCTCTTAAGAAATAGGTTGGGCATACTAGCCTTGCCAGTGACAAATAACTTCTGGACCCACCAGATGTCTCAAGGCTTTTTTCTACAAATAGTTTGAATTTAGGGTCTCAGTTTTTTATTTTTTTCTCACCATTGTTCTTATTCCTTTATTCCACAGTAAAACACCCACATAACATGTTTAGTTAGTGGTTTTTCAGTGAGAAGACATTTACTGCAATGGATTTCTTACCAATTGGAGGTTTTTCATGGTAATTGCTGGAGATTCCTTGTTATTACAACTATGCATTCTAATTTTGCCTAATGAGCCAATTCCAGTGATAAAGAAAACCCCAGGGCAGAGTGAAGGCTGTTACTTTTGGAATAACAAATGCCATAAATGATACCTCACAGCCCAAGCGTTGGAATAGAGAATGTGGGATGGAAGGATTCTTTACCTGAGCTCACAAAAGAGACTTACATAAACTAAATGGTAAATTCCTTGAGAGATTACCCTTGCAGTATTACTCCCAGGATGGGGTGTGATATGAGGAACTCTAGTTAGTCTTCAATGATGTAAATGCAAAAGCAGTTTCTGTGGGTTAGAAGATACAAAAATATCACTATGACTTCACTTAGATGTGGAATTTAAGAAACGAACAAATGAGCAAAGGGGGGGGGGAACAATGAGTGACAGAGGCAAACCAAGAAATCATAGAGAACAAACTGATGGTTACCAGGGGAGAGGTAGGTGGGGTGATGGAGTGAAACAGGTGATGGGGATTAAGGAGGGCACCTGTGGTGAGCACAGGGTGTTGTATGGAAGTGTTCAATCACTATATTGTACACCTGAAACTAAAATTACTTTGCCTGTTAACTAACTGGAATTTAAATACAAACTTTAAAAAATGAGTATTGTTTACCTAAGTCATGGATCATGAATTTGAAAATAATAAATAAAAACTTAAAAAAATAAATAAAAACTTTAAGAGTTTTGCTTACCTAAATCATGGATCACAAATTAAACATTTTTTCTTCCTTCTACTGACAGACATTTTGAATACGATAATATGAGAAATGAGGAGAAGGACTCCAACATTTACCAGGAATTTACTATGTGCTAGAACCCATGACCTCCACTGTCATTGGACAGTCTTGACAGTCTAAAGCAGGAATTTACATCCCTTTGTAAGTTAAAAAAAGAAAAAAAGAAATGAGAGATATTTAATAAACTGACCTCCTAGGTATAGCTCAAAGGGGCAATGCTGAGAATTAGGAACTGGGTTTCTCTGACTGGGATGTGTAGGTCTTTTCATGATGTCACACATTCACCTTGTTTTGTAAGGCAAGAAGAGATGCTCAGAGAATTCCATTATAGAAAATAGGAAAGGCCTTGGCCATGTGAGACACTCATGAAAAATTTGGCATGAATGGATAAAGCTGTAGATAGAGATAAACTTAGAGAGAAAGGTTGGAACTAGAATTTAAAGAGCCTACTGCCTGAAGATGAGAGGGTCAAATAATTAATATTAAAGAAAATCACTGATGTGTTTGGGTGGCTCATTTGGTTAGGCATCTGCTTTGGCTTAGGTCATAATCTCAGGATCCTAGGATCGAGCCCTGCATTGAGCTCCCTGCTCAAGTGGGGGAGTCTGCTTCTCACTCTCCCTCTGCCTCTCCCTCCACTTGTGCACTCTCCCTCTCAAATAAATAAAATCTTTTAAAAAGAGAAAATAACTAAAATATTAAAAAAATAGTCAACATACATATATATATACACATACATATATGTGTATATATATATTTCCCAACTTTTTTTTTCATTTGGAATAGCACATAACAAAATATTTTTAAAATATATCTATTTTGTATTTAGCTAGTTTGACAATTTCAGTTTATAACTGAGAATACTGAGAAATTCATAGAGGTAATGGATATTCCCAGTCTTAACATTACCTTTGAAAGGACGCTGGCTAAAAAATGAACTATTGGGACTTCATTAAGATCAAAAGCTTTTGCACAGCAAAGGAAACAGTTAACAAAACCAAAAGACAACAATTCCAACAATTCCAACTGACAGAATGGAAGAAGATATTTGCAAATGACATATCAGATAAAGGGCTAGTATCCAAAATCTATAAAGAGCTTAGCAAACTCAACACCCAAAGAACAAATAATCCAATCATGAAATGGGCAGAGGACATGAATAGACATTTCTGCAAAGAAAACATCCAGATGGCCAACAGACACATGAAAAAGTGCTCCACATCACTGGGCATCACGGAAATACAAATCAAAACCACAATGAGATACCACCTCACACCAGTCAGATTGGCTAAAATGAACAAGTCAGGAAATGGCAGATGCTGGCGAGGATGCGGAGAAAGGGGAACCCTCCTGCACTGTTGGTGGGAATGCAAGCTGGTGCAACCACTCTGGAAAACAGCATGGAGGTTCCTCAAAAAGTTGAAAATAGAGCTACCTTATGGCCCAGCAATTGCACTACTGGGTATTTACCCTAAAGATACAATGTAGTGATCTGAAGAGGCACGTGCACCCGAATGTTTATAGCAGCCATTTCCACAATAGCCAAACTATGGAAAGAACCTAGATGTCCATCAACAGATGAATGGATAAAGAAGATGTGTTTTATATATATATATATATGTGTGTGTATATATATATACACACACATATATATATGTATATATACATATATATATACACACACACACAATGGAATACTATGCAGCCATCAAAAGAAATGAAATCTTGCCATTTGCGATGACGTGGATGGAACTAGAGGGTACTATGCTTAGCGAAATAAGTCAACTGGAGAAAGACAACTATCATATGATATTCCTGATATGAGGAAGTAGAGATGCAACATGGGGGGTTTGGGGGGTAGGAAAAGAATAAATGAAACAAGATGGGATCGGGAGGGAGACAAACCATAAGAGACTCTTAATGTCACAAAACAAACTGAGGGTGGCTGGGGGGAGGGAAGTAGGGAGAGGGTGGTGAGGTTAGGAAGAGGGAGGTATGTGCTATGGTGAGTGCTATGAAGTGTGTAAACCTGGTGATTCACAGACCTGTACCCCTGGGGCTAATAATACATTATATGTTTATTAAAAAAAGAAAGAAAGAAAGAAAGAAAGAAAGAAAGAAAGAAAGAAAGAAAGAAAGAAAGAAAGAAAGAACACTGCCTAGAACCCAAGGTCTTAGAACTCAATAACTTCCCCATCATGCTATGAATTCTTGCTGCTTTTCTGACACAGGCAGACATAATGTGTTAGCATATAAATATAAATGTGCTCTTTGAAATATTATACCTATAGATATAGACTATAACTAAAGTCTACTTTCCCCACTGTTTCATAATTATAAAAATTTGACTTATTCCAAAGGTTGAGTTGTACCAAGTCCAGAGACACCTCCTTGTCTGTCATTCACGACCATACCCTACTTTCAGAAAAACATGAAAGGCCATATTTCAGATGCCAGCTGCCCTTTTCCTAACTGGGTCACAGAGAGACACAGAGTGACAAATGTGAAATTCCCCTAAATGGACTTCTTGGTCTCCAGCTGCAGCTTCCATGTATTTTTCTATTTTTCCTATGGACTTCAGGGGATTGATCTCATACACACACACACGCACACACCTTAATCAATGTGTAGTTTCATTCACATTAAAAAGTCATTCTATGTTCAGCCTTGTATTATAATCTTTGGTTTATAGGCCTGCATTTTCTAGCATGTACAGAGATTCTTGAGAGACGAGATGGAACTGCATGTTATTTGTCTTTACCATTTCCAGCATGGTACAAAATAAGTACTCAGTAATAGCGTCTGCTAAATAACGGGTTCACAGTCTTGAACAAGGCAAATATTATCACAGAAAAGTTGCACCAGAATGTATTAAACAGACAAGAGAGACTTTATGCAGACAAGACTGCAACGAAGAAGGATTGCCCTGAGCTCCAATGACACAAAAGGTGGGAGTTGTAAGCTGGGGATGAGCTGATGGAAGAGAACTGGACGGTGCATTGGCGGAGAGGTCAGGTAGTGCAATTAGGCTGTCCGTGTTTGCTAATTGGCATTTCGCAAAGCTAGACTTCCACCCTCCTACAGAAGCCTATAGGGCTTCTAAGCTTCTGGATTTTTCCATTTCAAAGAGATGGCTCCTTTAACATTCCTGAGACAATTCTGTGTTGTAAAACTGGCAGGACATTGAGATATTTATATCGTTGAGGATAGAGGAATACTTTATAAATGAAAGTTGTCTAAAGTTAATGCTGTAAGAAGAGCAGGTCAGGCACTTATATCTGGAAGAAGCCTATATAAAGCTGAATTGACCTGAGGGCAATTTTAAGGAAGTCACTGTAAATATGGTTCTATGGTCCCTTTTATGCTGAGCTTAAAGTATTATAGAAAAATGATTGCATATTAAAATATTTTACACATCTAGAGAATGCTAAATATAAGCAAACAAAATACAAACAGTAAATGTGATAAGATTGCAAATATTACCCTGATTCATCTTGCTATTTAGTCTCATCACCTTTTTCCAAAACAAGGCTCTTGGAATCATATTTACAAAACAGCTGAAACCCTTCATGGAAATATAAGATAATTTTGTTGTTATCTCTGTAACTGAAAATAGATTTGAAATGGATATTTGCATTTATTATGGATTCTAAGTAAGCTAATAAATTAGGAAGAAGTTAGTACTCGTTTCTGTTTCTCATATTTATGATCAAGAACATGTCACTGAAAATCGTAAAATTACTGGGTACTCCTATTGGAAAAAGAAAGCTTTAATAGGAAATTTCTGAGATTATGTTTTATATCACAGTGAAACAAGATGGAAAGAAGTTCAGATGCAAATTATAATATTGACAATGAAAAGACAAGTAACAGGTAGATCATTCTCTCAGATATCTGACTATAATGAAAGCAATTCATGGCTTGTTGACTTTGGCCAAAAGTATCTCCCTGAGGCTATCTGTTGGATTACTTGTTAGGAGGGACCCAATTTTTTTTTCCCCCTTAATAAACCAATTCATCCCATCTTCCTCTTACGAATTTGATGTAAAATGTAATTCTCTGGCTAATGTTAAACTCCTTTTTTTTGGTATATTGGTGGTAAAAAATAAATATGGTGTTACTGTGTGTAAATAAAATGGGAGGGGCAAGGGTGATGACCAATGACGGTCATTTCAAAACTACAGTTTTTTTTTCTATTTTTCTTCTTCTAATAATAGCTGTGAATTTCCTGTTGAAAACCATCTGTCGTAGGTTTTAGGAAAATCATTTTCATGATCCTTTTAATGATGAGAATGTAAAACAAGGATCCCATTCCGGGAATAATGATGTCTGAAACAGTTGTAAAACCAACATATTGAAATAAGGGAAGTTGAGGCGTTTCTTTTTATGGCAGAACACTAACAGATCCGGATTGCCAGTCCAACTTGGACTGTTTAGACAGTAGACTATATTCACTGTCATTTAGTGATTTAAAAAAATCTAGATTTTTTGTACAGAATGCTTAGTTACTGTGTTCTGGTGGCCATTCTTGGTAGGAGTTCTATGACAAAACCAATTCTGGAAGGTGAAATGGAATTATATTTCTATTTTAATCACCCTTAGTAGATGGCCTGACAAGTGGCCCATATTAGGGTAAAAAATGAGGACTTCGGAAGTCCACTGCCTGACTGTTATTTTTAATCGGGATCTTAACAGCTGAAATCTAGATCAGGTAAGAAATACTCAAGGGTCCTAAGGAAGAAAGAAACTACTATCTGAAGGAAAGTAGAAAGTATAGAATATTATTTAGTAGAAGATACTTACAGAACGGCTTCGTTCTGTGAATGCTGAGAAAAGCTGTATATAATTTTGTTTCCCCCATTTTTAATTCCTGTTATCCTGAAGTATTTAGTAAGATCTTATTAAAAATTATACCTTGATTATAGTTGTCATCTGGGGAACTAACAGAACAGTCTAATGTCAGTATCTGGGGAAAGCACTATGGAAGAGACAAAAGGTCCAATGGAGGTGACTGCAATATGAAAATAGGTGACTTTCTAAAAGAAGAGTTAATGAGGAGATAAGCTACTTGGAGGTGAATCTCTGGATTTCCAAGTCTCCAAATGGAGGATTCCCAGGATTATCTAGGGAAAGAAATCTAATAAAATATTCAACTCCCACCACTTAATTGGGGTGTACATTTAAAAAGTACATGACACGAAAAGTTGATGAATGCTGGGATGCATGTTTATCAAACACATGTAGAGAACATAATGAGTTAAGTGAATATGACAGAATTATAGGATTAAACATATAACTCTAAGAAATGCAAAGAAAATAAAGCTTCTATATTTTTCCGTAATTGATCTTATCTAATACTTCATTAGCCTAGAAGGCAAGGGAGATCAGATGATAATCTGATCATCTCCACTGGATCCAATAATTTAAACATCTCCTTGGATATTCAGTTGCTTGAAGACTTGACCTTTCCGAATCCCATTTTTTCTCTTTGTTTCTATCTGACCTAATATCTGGGTATAAATTAGATAGATAGGTAGTAACAATAAGTGTGGCTTATGAGACTTAGCATAGGTTAATCCTTAATACTAGCAGTTAACCATGGATATGAGAACAGTCATGCTCATGCTTACACCCACTGCTTTATTTAGATCAAGGCCCCGATCACTTCTCTCTGATGTTGAAATTTTTGAGTAAGGGTCATTTCATTTCAACTCTAGACTTTTGTGTGTACTGACCCTGATGGCTCTTCCATGTTTCCTCTCAAGACAGGAGAAAACCTGGATGGGATCCCTTGGACACCATTCACAGTTTAGTGTCTATCTGCTTTCCACAGCCACTTAGCCATGCCTAACTGAACTGAAGGCTACAAAAAACAAGATAAATTTTATTAAAAAAAAAAAAACTAATTCTAAGTTTCACAATAATTACAGAATATAACTTACCTACAAATCTAAGACTATCTTTAATTGCTTTGAGTTATAAATAGGAATTTTACGTAACTAATTATACATAAAATATTGATAATATAGATAAAATGAACACTTGTTCTAAGTTATAATGGCATTAAATTTTGAAACATGTTGATCTTAGTTGCTTTCATAAGAAAAACATGAAGGGAAATATTCCTGGGATGACAATTTATTACAAATTGCTTTTCTTGTCTTTTTTTTTTTTTTTTACAAAATGAGTAATAGTAAAATTGCTAACTTATTTTGAGCACATAGTATAATTCATTGAGTTTCTACAGACTTATGCAGGTATTACAGTGAGCATGCACACAGGTACCCACAGTAAGCAGTTCACAAGGACTATATTACATGGTTCTACAGACTGATTTGATGGCTTTGATTTTATTCTTCACATTATAGATAAAAAGAAGCGCCAGCAATTTAAGTAAATTTACCAAGGTCTCAATGGTAACAGATGACATTAGTTGAATCAAATCCTAGGCATTTTGACTTTTCAGTATATCATTGTGAATTATATTTTGTGGGATTTTTTAATTTTTTAAATATAATGAATGATTGGTGCAATATTAAAATATAACAGAATTATTAGCAGCCAGCACACAGAGCTTTATTTGTTTATGCTGTTGTAAAAAAGTTCTTATACACAATTTCTACATTCCTTTTCTGTATTTTGCTCAATAAAATCTTTAGACAAAAAATGGCACTGCTAAATCTAAAGTAAATCAAGTAATATGTTTATGGCTATCCAACTTGTGAAATATGGAAATAAGGTTGAAAAGAGCTAAATAACTCAATAACCACCTTTAAGTATTAAACTCACAGAGATCCAAAGGACCCCTGGATTGAACACAGCCTTAAGATATTACTGATAAAACATGTTCACATTATTCTATGTCCTTGAACTTCTCAAAAACTAAAGTAATTTAATCACTTTGTTACTAAAAAGATAATTTATTTTAAGGCTAGAAAAAGCTATAGTTATCTGAATAAATCAGAGATGTATCAGGATAATTTAAGAAAGGTGTGTGTTTGTCTAATGTAGCTACTATTCCTGCTTAATCTACCTAGCTAAGGGATAATTTCTAGCTATCCCTTTAACTTTGTGTTACATAAAACCTGGCTTTAAAAAGCTCTGGTTTTTCCAAAACATAGATTGTTTTGAATAATTGAAGAGCTGGAATTGTGTGCAAGAAGTGACAATGAAATCCATCTAATTTTTATTCTAATGACACATATACTATTGCTGTAGCTTAGTGTACATAACTCATAAATCTGAATAATCATATGGTCTTTTAGCAAGTTGGCATTTTACCCCCCTCATTTCCAAAACCTCTCTGAAAATGAAAACTTCACCAAATTGCTAGGCTTCAGAGAAAAAAAATGAAAGTCTGACCTAGAAAGATAATACCATCTTCATATTTTAAAAATCATGTTGGACCTTTGGACATTTGCTAAATTAAATGTTTTATTGTTTGAGAGATCATTTCATTTAGCTATTGAAAACTGGGGTGACTAAGTCTTTGGATATTTAGAAAATACTCTTAAATATGCAACAGTATAATAACGATAACAGTTTATTGCAACCATTTAATTAAGAGTAACAGCTTTTCAAACTCTAGAATCCAATCCAAACATAAATGCATGGGATTTGATAACTAGAGAATTGTCTTTGAAAGGAAGGATGACATGATAGCTAATGCATGCACATGGAAACTAATTAGATTTTTTAGCTAATGAATCCCCATTTAAATAAATGTGATTCGATAAATAATGGATCCCCATGGAAATGAATAGAATTGGATGACTAACACACCCCACTGAAATGAATGTGATTTGATAGTTATCGCATCCTCATAAATGTGTTAGATTGAATCCCATTCATTTTAATTGCAATAAATTAAAATAGCTTTTGTTCATGGCCTTTTGGCTAAGATCAAATGTTCTGTCCTCTATTTGGGGACTATATCCTAAGCAAGCAGACAACCCAGACTTTCTGATCTAATAGGTCCCTTCCTTCTCGAACTATGTGATCCATAAGCTACCCATGCCATTCATTCCAGTAAGGATGACTCACTAATAAAACCTATTCATTTCAATGGAGCATTTGTTGTCAATTAGACTCCATTAACTTCAATGGGGAATTTTTAGCTATTACAAATAGAATCTTCCAAATAACATATTTAAATGCTACTTTTCAAAAAAAGTCAGAAACAGGTTTTCATAGATAAAATCAAAATTTAATACATGTGTTTGCTAGATCACTTAAAATTAACTTAAAATAACAAAATATTTGGGAATATACTTCAGTAATAAATGTGTAACCCACATATAGACTTCTGAAAATAAAATATGAGAGGCAGAATTCTGAAAACAAAGCACATGAAATTCTGAAAACAAAGCACTGTCAATAATAACAAAAATTCACTCTCTGAGAATACCTATTTTTGTATATTTATCACATTTACTCAATTATATTTATTTATCTTCATGTCTTCCCATTTGTGTGTGTGTGTGTGTGTGTGTGTGTGTTTTATGGGGCTAAGACTGTCTTATACATCTGTGTATTACAAAATCATACAGCATAAGGATGTAGTGGAATCTTGATGAGCTAAATAGGTAAATGCATATAAATAAATAAACTAATAAATGAGTGATTATAAGATATCAAAGAAATAAAAATTTATTAAAAATTAATAGTAATTTACCTACTGGGATAAATATGATACATATGTGCAAATCCATGCATATGTATAACCCTCACTTAAATATAATAACTCCTCCATGAAATAAATATTGAGATTTTTTTAAATGAGGAAACTGAGTCCAAAAAGGAATGAATAAAAAAATCCCATGGTTAAAGAGTATGTTTAAAGCCCAGGTCTGCTAGATAAGACACTCACTGTTTTCCTTACACTGTGCCTTCATTACCTTAACATGCAGAGGCCTCTTGCAAGAATGTCTTAAATAAATTTGAGTCTAGAAAAGGTTACAACTTGAGAAAAAATATATAGTATTAAAAATAAATGTCCAAATAAAATGAGGGAAAAAACTTAAAATAATAAAACCTATCATAAGCCACTGCTTTGAAGTATTTCAATTTTATGAGAAGATAAAAGGAAAACAGTGTGGCTAATATAAAAGAGCAAAATCTATTATTTAAATGATAGGATTAAAAATACAGTAGTGATATTCAGTCAGCTGAAGACTGACTCATCCCCTATACTTGCCCATACACACATATAAATATATACATGGAAACTATCAAAATCAGCAACAAAATTACCTTGTCAGAATCTTGAATGAAGAAATAGAATATGAAAAAATTATTCTCTATATAAAAACGCTTTCTTAAACCCTAAGGAATCCAATCCCTCTTTACCTCCAATTTCTCACTCTTTCTCAATGATTTCCCAGGAGAATTTCAAATTATTTCAAATAAATGTGACTTCAATAATGTTTCTGGTGTTATTAACACCCATAGAAACACTGACCAATAAAAAGGATGCCATGAGTAGGACCTATCTCATACAATGTATATTTTATTTTTATGAAATGCATAATTTTACTGAAACTTAATCAGGAAATCAGATAGGAAAGCAATAGTTCTTGCCCTAAAAAATTTCAGTGTATCAAAATAAGTCAGAGATTACAGATATCTTTAGTGTATTTACTGCTTGTGGATTTTCATTGCTTTTAAAACCAAATTCCCAAAGAACAGTTTTACATTTTAGAGTTTTTCACTTTCCTACTGAATATCATGAGTACTCTCACAGATGACATCTGAGGACCTTCAATTTTTCATTACCTGCAGGAAAAAATACACTGCAGATTTAGACAGCAGAACTGTCTCCTTTACAGGCATAGGAAGAAAATGTAATGGAGAAAGTACTTAAACGACACAGTTTTCTCCCTACATTGGGAAAGGAAATTATCAGCCAAAACAACAAAATCTTTCAAAAATGATACAGTTAGGGTTGTCATAATCCATATTACATTTAGATAATCCATGGCCATACTTACCTGGAATCTCTTAGAAGGATACTACAGAGGATTGATTTTGTATAGACCACACTGTATAGCAGCACCTGGTACTTAAATGTGTTGAAGATAATGACAATGAAACATGGTAGGAATGCAAATTGGTGCAGCCACTTTAGAAAACAGTGTGGAGGGTCCTCAAAAAATTAAAAATAGAACTACCCTATGACTCAGCAATTGCACTACTGGGTATTTACCCCAAAGATAGAGATGTAGGGATAAATAGGGCCATATGCACCCCATTGTTCACAGCAGCAATGTCCACAATAGCCAAAATGTGAATATAGCCAAATGCTCTTCAACAGACAAATGGATAAAGAAGATGTGGTCCATTTACACTATGGAATATTAGTCATCAGAAAGGATGAATACCCAACTTTTGCATCCATATGGATGGGACTGGAGATTATGCTAAGTGAAATAAATCAAACAAAGAAAGTCAATTATAAAATGAAGGGGTAGAAATCGGAGTGGGAGATGAACCATGAGAGTATATGGACTCTGGGAAATAAACTGAGGGTTTTAGAAAAGAGGGGGGTGGGGGAATGGGTGCACCTGGTGATGGGTATTAAGGAGGATATGGATTGCATGAAGCACTGGGTATAATACGTAAACAATGAAACACAGAATACTACATCAAAAACTAATGATGTACTGTATGGTGACTAACATAACACAATAAAACTTTTAAAAAATAAAAAAAGAAATCAGATGAAAAGTTTTAGAGGATTTTATTTTTTTTTTCAAAAACAGGTGGTAGAGCATGGGAAATAGTACTCTCAATTTAGTGTCATAACTTCGGCTTTTCTATCTGCCTCCATTTTGACTCTTGGTTCTGTGAATTCTTCTATGAAAGAGGAATAATGACAATATTGACCAAACAGCATTGTTAGGTAGGTTCATTGTTACAGAACCACTGAGAATACTGCCTGACACATAGTAAACACTAAATAAGTAACTTTCCAACATATTTTACAGGATGTTAGACCTAATTGAAGTAAATCTATCTTTAGCTAGAAATAAGTTACATTTGAATAAAAGTTAAAAAATAGTGACTAGAACAATATTACTTTGTCTATTCAAGGAAGATGCTGGGAAGTTTATTCTGTATTTAACTACAGAGTGTTTGTGAACCCTAAATTATCCAGGGCTTATATTGATTAAAGTCATTGACTGATTAGTATCCTGGGTAGATAAAGATATAATAATAAGCAAGTAATCATTTTTCATGGAACCAGAAGGAGACACATTCTATTAGAAAGATTATTCCATATTAGAACAGAAACTTCTCTATATTTTTATACTCTTTATGCCATCTTGATAATTTCTTACCTGTCAAAAATTTTAAGCAGCTAAACAGCTGTGGGTTGAAGTTTTTTATATTGAGAGATTTTTTTTTTCTATTTCTCTTCAACAATGGCAGACATAGAACCAAACCCTCTTCGGTTTGTGATTTAACGCTAGTGGGCTAAGTGGAGAGCATTTAGACTGACAGTAGCACATGGTGCTGTTATTTTCAGAAATAGTGGGCACTAGAAAGAGTGGCCAGTACATAAAAACATACCGTTGATACTTCTGTTTCGATAACATCATTTAGCTTAATGTGGAAAATTGTTATTTCACACTAGAGGGGATTTCTGATTTTAATTTGGCCTTCCCAAAAAGGTGAGAAGCTTCATTAAAGATATCCCTCTGTTCATTAATTAATTGATAAGCAGTTGTAATAAAGTGTTTAGAGAAGTGGCTGTCATTAGGAATATCTCTAGAGGCATTATTTCAGGAAGAACAAACTATCAACTAAGGAATATTCTAAAGCAGTGTTTAATATGCACAGAGAGTAAGGCCAGGGGAAGTTTATATTTCTCTGAAGCTAAGAGAAATACATTTTAAAATCTAAGGATAATTTGATACTTAAAGCATGATTCCTCTGAATTTTATAAATGGCTTAATGGCACACAAGAGATTTAATGTAATTGTTTTAACGGGGATATTTATATTAAATATTGATGTATAATTTTATTTATAATTTTTAAATACTATGCATGAAGTAGATATTTTAAAATAGTAATTAGAAATATCCTTACTTTCACTTTCTTCCTTTTTATTTTGTCTCTTTCAGTAGCTTTTGTGATACTACATTCTGCTTTGCCCACTTATACCTCACTGACATTTCCTTCATTTCTCTTCTATTTCAATAGGCACAACTTTTCAGTTGTTATTTTATTCATGACTTTTTTTTTTCTCCACAGAATCTGTTCACACTCTCCAGCATCAGATGTTTTTGTGAGCATGGAACACTTTGCTATACTAGGGTTCGAGATGCAGTCAGCAGTGACACACAAATTAATATGTTATGTGACTGACTTCTGGAACATCAGAGTTGGAGCACAGAAGATTCTATTCTCAACAAACACCTTTATCTGGAGATAATTATACACAGAGAGACACAGAGAGCATTTAAAGTCTCTAGAAATTTCCTAGGAGTACACAGGAAATAGGAAGCATTCATTCCAGAGAATCTACTAAATCTACGTAGGAAGAACAAGAATCTGTGGTACTGGAGCCATGACTAGCTCCCCCATATAAATTGCTTCACCTCATGAAAACTATTCCTGGCCCTCTATTCCTGGCAAGTGGGATCAAGACGGTAGGGTTCACTCTCCCTTCAGCTCCCAATCTGGGGCTGCAATTTCACCTCAAGCGGGCAAGCTACTGATGCTTTTCATCTTTCCCAACCCCTGGCTGCAGAAGTTCTGTTTGGGAAAGACAAAACTAAGATGACTAGAGCACCCTTCCACCACGTGGCCCTAATGTGTTGGGCTTAAGTTCTACTCAAAATGTGGCAAATGGCAAACACTGGGCCCTGAAGACTCACAGGCGCCCAGCTAGTGCCCAGCTAGGACTTACGAAAGATTCTAAGCCAGGAAAGGCCAGCCAAGAAGACTAGGAGATACCCTGTCAATTCCAGCTCACAGAGCAGGTATAGCACTCCAGGAGAAGGGTGCTGCAGAGCTCACCCTTGGCTCTTATGAAGTAGTACACTGATTCAGTAAAAGAGACAGGCCACAGGACTGAGAGCCTCATAGCTCTGCTTGTGGGGACTGATTCATTTAGAATAGAACAAGAATATTTCCATGCCTAATGACACTCTTCAAAATAATGGAGAGAAATAGAGAAGGAAGTGTAGCTCCTGCTCACATACCTACAAATGAAAAGGCAGAGCAATAAGACTAACAAAGAGGACCAGGAACAGAGACAGCTAAGAAGAACCATCCTAAAATCACAGTCACTCTGCATGAACTCAGGAGCAGCCAGAAGGGCGTGAGGAATACTTAAAAATATTCCACAAATTGAATACAGATAAATCAACAGACAGTGCAATCCTCACTGAAATGACGGACTTAAGCACAACCTCTGACTAAACACTGACTGAAAACACACAAAACTGACGCAAGGGCAATTCCCTGGAAACCAGGCTTAAAAATAAAATCTCATGAACTCTTGGATGTTTTTGAGCTTATGTGCATGCCTAGATAACCAGCCTAAAAGATGAAAATAAGAAAAACTCTGAGGAGAAGCACCAAAAAACTACACACTGCAGGGGAAATAGACTTCACAGAATTAGTTCGGCCAAGTCACTAAATAAATAAATGACTAAATAACAACATCAATTTCTTGGTGAGAGGATCATTACCCAGAATTGCTACAATATATTACCTAAGATGGAAAAATCATGACACATAACCAAGAACCAAACAAATAGGCAAAATTTCTTTTGAAGGGATCCAGATGTTGGATTTAGCAGTAAAGAAAGACAATACAAAGTAAATGTTATGTTATTGTATTTTTTATAAATATGTTGAAAAATTGAAGTGGACCATGCCCAAATAATTAAGGAAGATAAAACCTGTATCATCAAACAGAAACTATTATTAAAAATATGAAATAAAGGAACCAGATGGAAAATTTGAGTTGAAAGACACAATAACTGGAATAAAAAATTCAACAGGAGGACTCAACAGAATTTTCAGCTTACAAAAGAAAGAAGCAAACTAGAAAGCAGACTGATAATGTATAGTATGAAAAGCAAAGATAAAAAACAATGAAGAAAAATCAAAGAGCTTAATGCAATATGTGATGCCATTAAGCACACCCACATATGTATAATAAAAATGACAGAAATAGAGGAGAGAAAAAAGGAAAGAAAAATATTTGAACAGTTGCTGAAACTTGAAATTGAATGAAAAATATTTATCTGTACAACGAAGGAACTCAATAGATTCCAAGTAGAATACACACAAAGAGACTGGTACCTAAACAAGCCAAACTAAAATATATAAAGACAATTTTTAAAAAATCTTGAAAACAGTAAGAGAAAAAACAATCATTACCTATATGTGAACCCCAATAAGATTAACAGAGGACTTAACCATCAGAAACAATGAATTGAAAAATTAGGATGATATATGAAAAGTGCCAAAAGTGGAAAATAAAATCAAGAATCCTATCTCAAGCAAACTAGTTTTCCAAAATAAAGGCAAAATAAGGGCATTTCAAAACACTTATACAATGTGTTGCTAGCAGACCTGTCCTGCAAAAAGTACTAATAGAAGTTCTTTAGCCTGAAAGTAAGTGACACCCAATAGTAATTTGAATACACACAAAACACAAAAAGTAAATATAACTGTGCAGGGGTGTGTGTGTGTGTGTGTGTAATTATAAATAAGAGCATAATTACTAATCATTTACCCTTCTATTATTTAAGAAGCAATTTCATAAAATTATATATACATTATACATACATTTTTATTGATATAATAACACATATCTATGAAATATATTTAACAATAAGATGTTGTGGGTTTGAAAACAGTTTTACCAAAAAGTTCCTGAAATCCAGTGGAAAAAAGTGAAGAAATAGTAATTAAGAAAGTTGATATAATAAATTCTGTAAGTATATACTTGTTTTCTTTTATTCTATCAGCTTCTTTAAAAAGACATAAAATAATGTAAAGTCATAATTATAAGCATGCATTCCTGTGTTTGTAACATGTATAGATATAACATGTTTAATGATAATTATAAAAGGCAGGAGATTTTTAAAAACTATACAGTATAAAGTCTCTTTATTTTACTAGACTTCAGTATAAATCTAAAACCCAAAATAATTCTTGATATGTTAATCAGTATACTGTAAGACATAGAGAATAATTCAAATCATGAGGAAGCTATAAAACATTCATGAAATAAATTTTAAAAAAACGTGATATTCCATGTGCAAGGATTGGAAGAATTACAATTGTTAAAATGGCCATATTACTCAAAGCAATCTGTAGGCTCAACAAAATTTATATCAAAACTCCAATGGCATTTTTTTACATAAATAACAAAAAAAATCTTTAAATCCATATGGAACTCAAAAGATCCAGAATAGCTGAAAACAACTCTGAGCAAGAAGAACAAAGATGAAGGCATCATATTTCCTACCTCAAAATGTATGACAAATATACAATAATCAAAATATTGGCATAAAAAAAGACACACAGACCAATGCAACAGAATAAAGAACAGGAACAAACCCTTGCATATGTAGTCAACTGATCTTTTACAAGGGTACCAAGAAAAAAAATGGGGAAATAATGGTCTCTTTAATAAATGGTGTTAAAAAAATCACATATATGAATGTAAAACCTGAAATTAAACCTTTATTGTACAGTATACATAAAAATCAACTAAAAATGAATTCAGGACTGAAATGTCAGTCCTGAAAGCATAACTCCTTGTAGAAAAAAGGCAAAAATACATCTTCATATTGGGCTTAACAATTATTTCTTTCATATGATACTGATGATCCTGAAAGCACAGACCACAAAAGCAAAACTTGACAAATGGGATCTTATCAAAATAAAAGCTTTTGCACAAAGAAAACAATCAACAAAGTGAAAAGACAACCTAAGAAATAGAAAATATTTAGAAACCATATTTCTGATAAAATGTTAATATCCAAAATATTTTAAAAATTCCTATAACACCATCACACACACAAAAATTCTTATTAAAAGATGGAGAAAGAAAGTCCTCTCCAATGAGGACATATAAATTGCCAACAGCTATATGAAAAGGTGCTCAGTGTCACTAATCTTCAAGGAAAGGCACATAAAAACCATGATTAGATATAACCTCACACCTCTTAGAATAGCTCATACAAAAAAAATGTGTTGAGGAGTTTGTGGAGAAAAGGGAACTCTTAGACACTCTTAGAGGGAATGTGAAATGATGCAGCCAGTATAGAAAACACTATGAAGGTACTAGAGAAATTAAAAATTAAACTATCTTGATCCCACAATCCTACTTTTGGGTATTTATTCAAAGGAATTGAAATCAGGATCTCAAAGAGATACCTGTGCCCATCTCTCCACTGCAGGATTATTCACAATAGCCATGACATGGAAGCAACCTAAATGTACAGTGATGGATGAATGGATAAAGAAAATATGGTATTTATATACAACAGACTGTTATTCAGCTTTAAAATGGATATAATGTCATTTCTGAAAATATAGATGATCTGAGAGGGCATTATGCTAAGGACAATGAGTCAGTTACAGAAGAATAAATACTATGTTTCTCTTGTATAAATAATTTAAAAGAAAAAAATAATTTAAAAGTCAAACTCATGGAAGCACAGTGGTCATTATCAGAGCTGGGGGCAGGGGAAACAGGAAGGTAATGGTCAAAGGACACAGTATGTTATGCAAAATCAATAAGTCCTAGAGATCTACTGTAGTTCATAGTGCCTAAGGTTAACAAAATGTACAGTTGACTCCTGAATAATGCAGGGGTGAGGGGTCCTGACCCCATATGCAGTTGAAAACCCATTTATAACTTTTGACTCCCCCAAAACTACTAATAGCCTACTATTGACTAGAAGCTTTATCACCAACATAAGCAGTTGATTAACACATAATTTGTATGCTATAGGTATTATATACTCTAGTCTTATAATTAAACAAGAATAAAGAAAATGTTAGAAAAATCATAGAGAAAATCATTTACAGTTATGTACTATATCTGTATGTACATATACCCTCATATAAGGGGATGAACACATTTCAAACCTATACTCTTCAAGGTTTAACTGTAATGTATACTTAAAAAATTGCTAAAAGGGGGGCGCCTGGGTGGCTCAGTGGGTTAAAGCCGCTGCCTTCGGCTGGGGTCATGATCCCAGGATCGTGGGATCGAGCCCCGCATCGGGCTCTCTGCTCTGTGGACAGCCTGCTTTCTCCTCTGTCTCTCTCTGCCTACTTGTGATCTCTGTCTATCAAATGAATAAATAAAATCTTTAAAAAAAATGTAAAAAAATTGCTAAAAGGGTACATTTTCTGTTAAATGTTCTTATCAACATACACATATACACAAAACGTAGTACAGGAGGAAACTTTTGGAAATGGTGGCTATGTTTATGGCATAGGTTGTGGTGATGGTTTTACAGGTGCATTTTTTTTTTAATTTATTTACTTGATAGACAGAGATCACAAGTAGGCAGAGAGGCAGAGAGAGAGAGAGGAGGAAGCAGGCTGTCCATAGAGCAGAGAGCCCGATGCGGGGCTCGATCCCACGACCCTGGGATCATGACCCGAGCCGAAGACAGCGGTTTTAACCCACTGAGCCACCTAGGCGCCCCTACAGGTGCATTTTTATTTCCAAATTCATCAAATATATAAGTACATATATTTAACATGTACATTTTCTGGATACCAATCATAGCTTAGTAAAGTGACTTGTTAAAAAATCATTTATATTTCTCTACACTAGTAATGAAAAATTCAAAATTGAAATTAAGAGAATAATTCAATCTATAATAGCATTAGAAAGAATAAAATAATTAAGAATAAATGTATGTTCAAGACTCAGATACTGAAAACCATAAAACACTGTTGAGAGAAATTAAAGACCTTAATAAATAGAAAGACTCTATGTCTCCCTACAGTACACATTCTGGTGTATGCTGTGAAGTACTTATGGGCACTCATATATTTTACTGATGCAAATTAATGAGCTCAGAATAAACCTCCTTATCTTTCTTCTTTTCACTGAATCTAACACTATGTCACCACCATGTGTGTGGCTGGGAAATGCAGTGGAAGCTCACAACCTGATATGGGATTCCAGATGTGAGAAACTTACTTGCCATGCTCACATATTTAGGACAAGGTTTTTCAACCTTGGCACTACTGACATTTTAGACAAGATAATTCTCTTTGTTGTGAGGCAGCTAACCTGCGCATCATACAGAATATTTAACTGTACCATTTATCTGTCCCTTGGCCTTTATCTACATCATATTCCTCCTCCCAGTTCCCCAAACACTAACACTTTCAGCTCAGTAGTGACAATCAAAAATGCCTCCAGACATTGCCAAATGTCTCCTGAGGGTAAACATGTTCCATGGGAGAATGAGTGATGTAGAAAACCTAAGGAGCCTTTGAATTTATGTTTGTTTGTTTTTTTTAATAATCCTGGAAGGCCTCCCTATATCTTTAGCCTGTATCTTTCTCTTTGTCTGCAGGTACTAAGTAAAGCACTACTATTGACATTTACCTCGTTTCTGACTTTGATCCAATCATCTCCTTTCTCCTCTTAGTTCCTATGGAAACTATTAGGCCATAAAACAAGGTGATTAAGTGATATATTGCTTTATATTATTTTGTATTGATTTATGTTTGTTGACTTTCTCCCCACTGAGACTATATACTTGTGACCAGGAACTATGTTTTTATGTATTTTGTTTTCTGTGTGTGATTAACAAAGTTTAAATGCTCACTTAATAAATGTTTGTGGTTTCCAAGAGTTACACACACATGTGCACACCACACACACACACACACACACACACACACAATGTGAAAGGGGCAGAGAAGTAAACAAATATCTTGGTAAAAGTACTACAAAATTTGCTAACCATGAACATGGCAATTTCCCTATCTCTAAGTACTTTCAATATATATGATCATATGGTCCTGGTGTGTAGTAGGAAACAAATTAATATTTAGTGAGTGGCACATAACGAGCAAAGTCCCACCAATTTAAGTTAGCTTTAAAATTTTCCCATCTCCCGATAGTACATTTTTCATTTACTCTAAGTATGCAAGCTGCTAACAAGTTCACTCCCGCTCTCAGCATTTATAAACATAATAGGCTTTTTGACTTATGATAGCAGAAATAATGGAGATGTGGTAAGGGTCATACAAGGAAGTGTATTCAGTGAAATTAAGGGGAAATCTAGGTCCATTCGTGCATATCCTACTACTTGAAAGGAAGTTAGTATTTCTGAGATTATAGCATTCATTGGGCTTTTTAAAGTTATGAAACATTTCAAAGGTTAAACAAGGTTATTAAATGATTCTAGGAGTTCATAAATTAGTCACTATAGATTTTTTTAAACAAAGGCACTTTAAAATAAAGCAGAATGATTTGGAATTGTATTGATTTATTCAGTTAAATGTGCCAATATATATCCCCTTTCACTTTTCATTTAGAAATATAACCAAGAAAATGTTAGTCCTACCGACTGTAATTTTTGATGCTAAATTAGAGTATTTAAGTATATCCTAATTGATTTTTGTCTACGAAGCAAAAGAATCAGTAAAAATAGATTTGAAAGGAAATGTGTCTGCCCTTATGTATCTAAAATGGTAGAATAATTTGGAGAAAATAGCACTTGGTGAGATATCTTAAAACATAGGTGGGTGAAGAAATGAAAAATGTTTCATAAATGATTCTTGAGTTGTCAAGTATTAAAATAAAATGCATCTTCTAAAATGATTTATGATTTTAAAAATCTAATTAAAGCTCTGGTTAATCACTTATATCATATAATTGAGAAAGCTCTGTAAAATAACATATTTCATGGTAGAGAAAATCTCTGGGTTTCAAATTTTCTGAGCCAACTGCAAGGTGGAGACAGAACAGCAGATGGAGTGGTGGAGCACAGGACAAGGGACCTGATGGAGAGAGACCAGGAGTTTTTGTTACTGTTTATATTTAAGGGTAAAAATGTAGTTGGGGGCAAAAAAAGTATACCATGCCAAAATCTGAAGGATCAAATGAAGAGAAAAACGAGAGAATGAGCAGTGGGGTCAAAGTAGGGTCAAGTAAAGTGGAGCGTTTAACTTTGTCTTGCTCGTCCCAACACATACTAGTGAATGGCATATGTGTCTTAGAGTGATTGCTCCATCTCGCACTTGTACGTGCAGATGGCAGGGAAGCGGTGGCGTGGTGATGTTGCATCAGCATCAGCAACTGGCCAGCCCTGGAATGTGTGAAAGCAACCTGTATAGATGTACTTGGTACCCACCACCGCAACGATCTCTCTGCTGAAGCCAAGGTCCCTTGTTAGGCACTTGTGAGCTCAGTATGCCTTGTGGAAGTCTTCCCAGGTGGAGGAAACCTTTAGTCAGAGACTCCCTAGCTCCACTGATAGTTTTTGTTCTACCCCAACCACAATAACCAGGATTTTACTTTGTTTTTCCTTTGGCAAGTTCAGTGAAATTAAGGGGAAATCTAGGTCCATTCGTGAAAAAAAAAAAAAGTGGAAAGTGCTCTTTCCACTTACTGTTTATCGTGTTTTCTGTCTGTGTAATCTCCCAAGTTCAGCCCCCACCAATATCTTCCCCACTGGATGGTGCCTGGATGCATTTTTTTGGTGTCAGGGCATTATGCCTCCACTGAGACAATGCCGGTAGAGATGATGTTACCCGAACAAAAGCAAAAGCAATAGAGAGAAGTTACAGAAGAACCAGAACATCAAGTGGGCCGACAGTTATGGCTACAAAACAGGAGAGAATATGGGAAGCTAGGTATGAGCGGATGAGGGATAGAGGGGTGTACATGATAAGCATAACAAAATGCCATCTTTTCCTAAAACACATTAGCAAGACATGGGAAACTTACTCCCTCTAAATAAATGTATTAAGCTCTGCGATAAACCCCCACCTTTTAACGATATTTGGTACAGGCTTCATCTTATTAATAATCACTACCCTTTCAAGTTTTTCATTTCAGAAATGCTATCTAATGACTCCATTTTGAAAAGAAGTGTACACTGTTTAAATAAAAATTACTTTTTCATTTGGCTTTAATTTATATTTCTATAATATCACATGCTCAGATGACAAAAAAACAATCACTACATTTAGCCAGCTACACAAGTGGTGGTAATGTGAAATTTAGATCCTGATGAAAGAAATGATATAAATCATTTTTCTGAATCCATTAATTTCTATCACAATTTTATTGTGAATTGCCAGGAAGACACAGCATGTACCACAGTGTACACCGTCAGGATAGGTACAAAAAATGCTCTACGGGATTATGTGATGATTCATCATGCAGAATGTGTCCACCTACAGATCAGCTGTGCACAGACTTATATGTATGTACATGCACATTATTTGAACATATAAATCTCTGTGCTTTTCTGTCTTTCCCCCTGGAGCTCTGGCCATCTTTTCTTTTTGCTGTTCAGATTAAAACACTATCAAAACCAGGCATGATTCTCCATCACTTTTTTATTATGGTAACATTTACCTTTGTTTGAACAGTCATTGGCCACAAATCTTCAGATGTTGTGTTATAGTGCCTACTTTCTGATATATAACAATATACAGAATTCTCAACAGAATGCATATAATTCAGAATTATGTAACTGAATGACCATTAGATTTGGAAAAGGTTTACTTAAAAGAAATCAAAGAAAAATAAAATCAGTATACCCCATTTCTAAATTGCCCATATTAAACCTTAGAGTGTTCATGAACAAACTTAATTCTGTTTTGCTGACAAATAAAGCAAAGCAGAATGCAATGATTTTCATCTATTTAGTAATACTGTAGCACACAAATGTCATTCTCTGGAACCTATATCTATCAGACTAAATGACTGAATTTACATCTGCTATTTGATGGAATAAAATAAAGTCATTTTAATAGGACATACCCAGTGGATCAATGTTCCTGCTTTGAAAATGAACATCTTAGTTTTCCCTAGGCATTTATGTGAGAACAAAAGATCATTATTCAATGACAATGTTACATTCCATTGACATTTCTGAACAGAGAATGCTTCTTTCAATGTGAGTCTAGGAGTTTGTTTACAAATAATATGTATTTATCATTGGGGTAGAAAAGAATCCATTGTTTTGAAAAAATGTGCATTTTAACTAACATGACATCTGATTTGTTGAGGATTTTAACTATCTTTTTTCTAAGTGAAGCACCACTGAAAAGGCATATTAACTCTTTTAGGAGTAAAGGATATTTTTATTGATTAAATGACTCAACTGATTTATTAAATAGTACCTTAACAGCCTAAAAGAGTAAATGCACCTTCAAAAGGTGCCAAAACTATGACCATGGAACATCGCTGGTATTGAAATAATATAACTATTCCAGTTTCCATTTTGTGAAGAATTTCATGGCCATTTAGTAGAGTTGCTAGGCCTTGTTTTTAGGTGTTTTCTATCTTTCAAGGATATTCCACAGACCTGACTGATACAGCCTCTAGAGAAAAAAATAAACAAATAACTGCTATATTTAGGGTTTAGGTTAGAATGAAACAAAGTGGCCTATTAAAAGCAATGTTTTTTAAAAAATCAAAAAGTCGGTATTATGTAGAAATCATAGTGTCCTGGGGCAATGAGAATTCTTATTGTTCTTTTTGCACAGACTTAAGGTGGAGTTTAAACCAAAATACAGGCTCTGTATAAAAGCATTTTTTTTTCATTTTCTATGCATTTCAATTCTATGCTGAAAGTATGTTAGTATATAACATGCAAAAAGCTGTCTTTAATAGAGCATTATCTTTGGACATAATACTTGACCATGAAGAAATATGGTCATCGCACCTTGTTAATAACATACACCATTCATTCATTCATTCATTCATTCATTCAACAAAGTTTTGTGTCAATACAATCTGCATGAAATGCTAGGGATGCAGAATTTAAATCAGCTCTTCCATCTGATGAGTTCACAGTCTGATAAGGGGAAAAGATAAATAGGAAAGTTATGGTGTAAGGAACATCTAACACAACTACCATTCTATTCACACAAATTTAGTTTCTGTGAACTCTGACAGCTTCCCAGGATGGTCCCATGTATCAGAATTTTTGCCGGTGTCCACTATTTCTTTATGAGGCTCTGTAGCTTATATACTTTCTAAGTTATTGTTAAGTCTCCTCTCTAAACCCTGTGCTCCCACATTCATACACAACCAAGTCTGTACACTGCTAATGATACTTTCTCAAAAAAAAATTTAAGGAATAATCTGTGAACTATCTGCTTTATGGTCCCACCACCAGTACAACCAGCCTATCTGCTTCTTTACCTACATGTTCTGTCTTTTCTTCTGTTATGACAGTCCAGGAATCTTTATTCCTTATGAAAACCAATGCTTGATTTGTTTGAAGCATCTCCTCCTCTTGTGTAAACAGAAAGTTTGGTCCTATGTTTATCTCTGCTTTGCTGAAATACGAGAGAAACAGAGTTCTGCATTGTTTAAGTCACTATTATTTAAAGCTTGTTAAAAGCAGCTGAACCTAACATTTGCTAATCCACTGGACTTTCTGATTCTCCAGGTCTGTATGTGCACTATTTAATTTTGTACTTTGTTTATACTGGGGAAAAGCAGTGCTTCAGTGAAGCCAAATCCCCATAAGGTACATTCGGAGTTTTAAGAACACCCTGCCTAAATATACTAGAGAGTGGTACGAAGATAGGCCACAAAGTCTATCTGTGAACTATCTGTAAGTAATTTCTAAACTCTCTTCTTTCTCCCATCATGAATCTGAATGCAAATAACCATTCTTTCCTCTTCTATCTAGTTTTTACGTCTGGCATAGTAAGGCCCTATGTATGACATGAGTAAACACACTTAATAGAAAATATGGACACAGAGAAATTCTGCAGGTACTTTGCATTTTTTTGATCCTTCTTTCCTAGTGAGAAGATTCAGACCATAATTTTAAGACTATTTATTTATTTGACAGAGAGAGAGATCACAAATAGGCAGAGAGGCAGTCAGAGAGAGAGGCTCAGACCCGCTGAGCAGAGAGCCTGATGTGGGGTTCGATCCCAGGACCTTGAAATCATGATCTGAGCTGAAGGAGAGGCTTAACCCACTAAGCCACCCAGGTGCCCCAGACCATAATTTTATATTTGATTTGTCCCCCACCTGTAGTGTAATTTTGACCAAGTCACTAAAATATCCTTGATCCCATCTTATCAATTTACATGATTAGTAGACTAGTTCAGATCTTTTACCCATAAAATTCATGTCAGCTTCAAAATACTATTACTCAGAAGAGACTATATTAGCCAATGGAAGTAAAAAAAAACCCTTACTAGCAGGATATGTTACCAAAATTGAAAGTCCTAGTTTAGACATTTATATAACTTGAATATAGCAGTAGTTAAACCAGGTATTAACTGCCATAATTTCTAAAAAGACCATGTCTAGGTAAGGCCTTAAAATCTAAACCAGTCTTTTTAAATACATTTCCATGTAGTAATTTCTGAAGTACATGATAAAAAACATCAAGCATGAATTCTACTACTCTTTTAAAAAATTAAATTCTTCCCATTAATTAAAAATAGATAAATGAACATTAAAAAAAACCCTCTCCAATCTTGAAATATATATAAGGGATGTTCTATTTTGTTTTATATACTTATTTTCATATATGGGTATCTGATCTATTTAAGATGTTTATCTCAAATGTTTATGAAATGGTATTTTCACTTTTCCATCTTAAAATAAAACAAATGATCTTAGGGGTGACTCAGTCATTAAATTACCTACTCATGATTTTGGCTCAGGTCAAGATCTCATGGATCAGTCGAGCCCATATCTGGCTCAACACAGACTCTGCTGGAGATTCTCTGCATCTGCCGGTCCCCTTGCTTCTGCAATAAATGAAAGAATGAAAGAATGAATGAATGAATGAATGAATAAATCTTTAAAAAAATAATTGATCTTAATTCTCTCTACTTATCCAGCACTAATATTCAAGACACCTAACAAATGATAAGGGACCGGCATCAATAATCCAAACGCACATGTCTATACCTACCCAGTCATGGCTGCTTTGAAACCTGTAGCTGCCCCCTAGTCCATATCTGCTAAGGAAAAAAAAAAAACATCTCTCCCAAAATAAGGTAGACAAGGAAGAATATGGGTTCCTATACAATTTTATTTGTGAATAACTGTTTCTATAAACCTTAGAGAAAAGCAACTATGTGTTTCTAACTGCTCTCTTTAGAATCTGATAGTAAAACCTCCCTCCATTAATTAGACATGAGCCTATTCTTTTCTTTTGTCCATATATTCAATTTTTATTTTCACCCAATCTGACTATATAAAAAGTGCTTCCTCGTTTTTAGAGCTTCCGGGCTCTTTTTTATTGTGTTATACTTCTAGGCCTGTTCTCCCCTTCTGCAACTTAATGCAAGAACGTATGGGTTAATACCTAGAAAATTCAAAGTATTTAACCAACTTATGCTTTAATCCTCACAAAATTCTTCTTAGGTAGATCCCACTACTGCCCCCTCCCTTACAGATGAATAAACCAGAGCTTAGAATGGTTAAGGAATTGTCCAAGGGTACCTATTTAGTAAGTGGAGAAAAAGATTTCAATAGTTTTCCTCCATAAGTGCTTAAGATTGGGTGCCATCATGAACAACACAATAAGTATTTTTGACCAGGAAATTCATAACCGATCGACTACTTCAGCGGAAACAGATGGTCACTGATGTCCTTCTCCATGGAAAGGCAACAGCACCTAAGAGAGAATTTCAGGAAAAACTATCCAAAATACACAAGACCACACTAGATGTTTTCTTTGTATTTAGATTCAGAACCCACTTTGGTGGTGGTAAGACAACTGGATTTGGCTTGATTTATGATTCCTTGGATTATGCAAAGAAAAATGAACCCAAACATAGACTTGCAAGACATGGTCTTTATGACCGAAAAAAAAAAAAAAAGTCAAGAAAATAGTGAAAGGAATGCAAGAACAGAATAAAGTCAGGGGGACTGCAATTAGTCATTAATGGTACTAAAAACAATAAAAATCACAGAAACTTATACTATTGGTCTTCCAAAACTTATCTTCCTGCTATTTGTAACTTTTACCAAGTGAATAAAAACCAAATAAAGTAACACTTGCTCCAAGTGAATGTATCTCTGGCCTTTAGAACCCAAATTTAGTATCTGTATAAGCTTCCACAGAAAAATCAGAGCAGAGCTGTCATATTAATGAGCACTCATGAGAAAATGAAAAAAAAAAGTATTCTAAAACACATTTGAGGTATTATGGATCATTTATGATTGCTGAGGTTTCTAGAAAACACTCTTTGAAACACATAACAAGGTATCTGCCACATTTTTAATTTCCCCATTCCACTCTACAGTTTTCTTAACAGAACAGAAACAGTAGTTTTCTTTTCTTTCTTTTTTTTTTTTAAAGATTTTATTTATTTGACAGTTAGAGATCACAAGTAGGCAGAGAGGCAGGCAGAGAGAGAGGAAGGTAAGCAGGCTCCCTGCTGAGCACAGAGCCCGATGTGGGACTCGATCCCAGGACCCTGAGATCATGACCTGAGCCAAAGGCAGAGGCTTTAACCCACTGAGCCACCCAGGCGCCCCAGAAACAATAGTTTTCTTTACAGTCTCATATTAAAAAAAAAAAAGTATATCTGCTCTTAGCAAAGGGAGCATGTCTTTGCTTTTGTTGAGTACATTTGCACTGATAAGTACTTTGCATTGCATTCACTATTACATATGCCAGAAGACTCCACTGTACTCTCCATAATTATCAATATGTAGGTACATTTCACTCAGAATTTCTTCCTTTCACATGGAATTATGTGAGGCCATAAACTCAATTTAAAATGCACATTAGATTGTCAATTTGAGAGAGATTTTTCACCAGACCAATTTCTGGGCATGTGTGACACCACAGGGATAGAAACTGTCCCATCCCAGCCTAGGCTATAATCTTACTACCTTTTCCCTGCCCTGTTTTGGGTAAGATTAATCTATATTTTCATTTGCTTATGGTCAACACCTCTATGTTCCTGGATGCCCATAACTAGCAAACAATGCAAAGCAAGGCAGAAGACTAAAAGCTTTTCTCCCTTAGCATCTAGAATATCCAAGTTCCATTGTAAGTGTGAAGACTCCCAGGATTTTGAACCCTTTTAAATCTCCAGAGACCACATTTTTTTTTTTCTGTTCTACAGCTGATTTCCTTGGATTTATGCTGTGTCCCAGCAAACCTTCCTGTGTCTGTACACTGACACTTGTATTATGACAGTCCTTATTTTCATGACTGACATTTTCTACCCTTTTGCTTCTAGTAACTTGAACTGATACTCCCTGTTAACTTTGTATAAATCAAATTAGGTTAAAGTAAAACTAAAGGAAATCTTGAGGAACATCAAACAAAGTGAGCAAAAAGCTTTCAGAAATCTGTGTGGAATTAGAATGCTAATCTTGTGATGGCTCATATAGGTTTGTAGACTATGTCTAGTCATGTGTATGAAGCCAAGAGTTTCTGTTTGTTAATTTTACTTTAGCATTCATCGTCAGAATTACCTCTTTTAACAAGACTGATAGTCTCACCAGGTCACTAGTCAATATTTAATCATCAAGGCAGCAAAGCACCATTCAGTTCTTGGGCCTGAGCCATGGGTCATATCTGAAGGTGGCTTCAGGTATAACACACAGAACTCCACGTGTCACATAATCCCAAAATAATTCCATAAATTTTAGGTGAAATGTAGTTGAATAAACCATATATCACTAACTGGCTCTAGTCTTGAAGACCTACACACAAGCATAGCACATTCCTAGATTTTGATTTGTGACTCAAAGAGGATAAGAACTCCAGAAGAGTTCAATACAGATACCATTAATTATCATGCTTTTAATTAGGCACAAAATTTTTCATTTTAAAGTTGTCATTAAGCAATCATTTTTACTGTATATCTTTCTAAATACTACAGTACTTAGTGTCATGATTAGTATTTCCTTGAAAGATATATGGTTGCCAGTACAAATTCTTCTAAGAATCATAGACTCTCTCTCTATATATATATTTTTACTTTATTTAAGCTTTATTTAAACATATGATGTAACCCCACCACCCTCACCCAACCCCTCTTCCCCCCACCCCCCTCAGTTTGTTTTATGACATTAAGAGTCTCTTTTGGTTTTTCTCCCTCCCGATCCCATCTTCTTTCATTTTTACTTTTCCTACCACCTTAACTCCCACCCCCGTTGCATCTCCACTTCCTCATATCAGGGAGATCATGTGGTAGTTGTCTTTCTCCAGCTGACTTATTTCACTAAGCATAAAACTTCAGGGTAAAAATCTGAGTCCACCAAATAAAATATGGGTCTCTAAATCTATTTTCAAAAACTTATTTTATTTATTATGTGTTTTGTACTTGTATAGTATCAGTTATGTCTACTGAAGGTTTTGCAGGTAACACTTGTCAGAAAAATTTGCGGATATTGCGCACACACAGAGTTTTTTCTAGAGAATGACTGTGAGTGTGAGCGGCAAGGGGAGGGGGTGAGGAAGAGAATCATAAGCAGGCTCTACACCCAGTGCGGAGACCAAGGCCAAGCTCCATGTCACAACCCTGAGATCATGACTTGAGCTGAAATCAAGAGTCGGATGCTAAACCAAGTGAGCTATCCAGGCACCCTGATGATATTTCATATAGTAACCAAACTATAATTCTTCCATTTTTGATAAAATATTTATATTTTTTTCTTCATTCCGCTTTTCTGTATTTAATATTAGACTGCCAGCTCCACTCACAATATACTAAGTGTGCTTCACTTATGTATATTGGAATGATATTCCAAGAATGCCCCCGTTTTGTGACTTGCAAGTGTTATTTGCATTTCACAACACGTGTCATTAAATAAGGGTTTTCAATTCTGAAAACTAAAGCAAGTTATTAAGTCTTCTGAGCTGTTTTTTCCCCTCATCTGAGAAAACTACCAGAAAAATATTTATCTTCCTTATTTTTAAGTAAATTTATGGCATACTATATATAAATGAATTTATTTTTGTAACTGAAAATTGTTGAGACTTAAATATTATCATCCTTTCCAAAAAAAGAATTACCATCCTTTACTCTTTTAGATTTAATAATTCATTATCATTCCTACATGTATTTCTAGGGTTATGTCTTTGACCAAGAACTTTACTATGGAAAATAAACAATGATTCTATGTTACTCCAGATATTTTTTCTATGCTTTTAATCTATACTATTAGAAGCTGAACCTGGATTAAGTTTGGATTAAGTTATCAACAAACTGGCAGACAGTACCCAGGGAGAAAAACCAGCCAACTCTAAAATATAATTCATTTATAACACAAATAATACATTCTATAGTAAAACTCATTTCAGGCATTACTTTTTTTTTTGCTTTGCTTTCTGCATGGCTAAGGCAGTCATGGAGAAGATAATCGGAGAGAGAAAGAGGACGGTCAACATTCTTTTTAAAAATGAGACATATTTACTTATTACTAATTATCTTGACATGAATCCATATGTGAATAATTTTTATTTTGTTCTGAATTTAAGAATGTACACATATATAATATAGATATAAAACATTTCCCAAAGTACATGGACTAGTTACATAACTGGAATCGTTTTATATTTTTAATATTTTGTGTAGAAATATAAAGATTTATAATTTGAAATGTTATTTTTAAAGGTCCACTTAAAAAATAAAACAACCTACTAAAAAAGATGACTTAAAGAGAGTTTTTCCAAAAACCCATCAGGATTTTGTTTTTGGTGAAATTGTTTTGGAACACCCTTACTAATATGAAAGTTTTACATGCATTGATAGAAAAATGTGTTTGCTTAGATTGCTCTATAGCCAGCACAAGATATGTTTCCCAAAATGTACTGAGTACACTGTCAGTTGGCAAGATTTGTAGAGCGGCCATGCTCACACAAACGGTTCTGTTTGGGTAAAGATCATTATATCCAGTGTCCGTATCATATATGTTGACACAAGTTAGACACAGTCTCAGGTGAACCCACTTAAACAGAGGCATGGAAATTTTGTGGTCGCTCCTACATACACATTCTTTCACTTTAACTACTGACTGAACGAGAATTCTTACACTTCATTTCTTTATACCAATATTATTTTTCCTGTGTCCATAGCTGTAAACTAATGCCTCCAGATGGGAAGTAAAAAAGTAACAGGACAAGGTGGGTAGCTATAATACCGACATTTGAAGCAGGCAAATGCATGGACAATTACAAAAACAAGCATAGACTCATTATATTTCCTCTTCTAATTAACTAAGATGAATAATAGTACAGGGAACATATAAATATTGATTTTAGAAATGCTTTCTCTTTGTTTTATAAATATAAAAATCCACAGGAAGACTTAAAAGGGATGAGAAAAAACACTCCTCAAATCTAACTACCCTAACATTTTTAAAACTATTTTTCCTAAATTCATTTTTATGGTAGGTATTATATTAAATGCTTTTCTACTTTTCTGTGTATATTTAGTATTATGTCAGAAGACTTTCTTCATGTAACTATATTAATCCTGATGGTGCTTAATATCCCATCTGGAGAATAAGCAGAAAAACTATTTATTATTGAAGACTTAGTATTTTCTCTCTTGCCTTAATATTTATCAACCACTAAAAATAGTGCCAGGTATCACACTAGGAGTGTCTATGTTTTAACTTATAAAAGAGTTATTTTCAATAACTCCTCCTATTTAAAAATGCTATGGTGGTACCCGGCTGGCTCAGTCAGTAGAGCATGCGACTCTTGATCTTGAAGTTGTGAGTTTGAAACCCATGTTGGGCTTAGAGTTTACCTAAAAAGCTGCTACAGTGACAACACTTTGCTCATATTATTATATATTTTCTCTGTTATATTTTAATATTGAGGTGCCAGAAGCAGAATTACCATGCTAAAAGTTATAAATGTGTCTTAGCTCAGATTATATATTAGGCATATAATATACAAAGAAAGCACTTGTACCAAGTTCAACATACCAAACAAGTTGTACCAAAGTTATAATATTACTTGCTTTACATGAGAGTACTCCTTTCAGCATTTCTGCTCTTTACTTCAAATGGTCAGCAAGTTCAAAAGCAAAGTTATATAAATATATGGACAATTCAGATTATACTTTCAATTCCAGCACCCTGGTCACTGAAGGAAAGGCATGTATTTTATTAAAACTGTTGTAAAATTAACAGGTTTTTTTTTTTTTTGGCCTTTGCTTCTTTTTTTCAGAGATTGTGCACTTAGGATCATCATAAGCAAGCATTGTGCTGTTTGCAGGAATCCTAAAATGAGTAATAAAGACTGGCCAAAAATGTATCTTTTACACTGGCATTCCTAAATCAATTCATTACTTCAATCTCACCATACTTATTTTAGCATGTGAATTTTTATGGTAAGGAAACTTGGAGTAGGAAATCAGCAATGTACCAAATGTCACATTGTCACCAAATAAAGGACCCAGAATCCAAGTCTGGAAACAGAACTCCATACCTCTGTTACACTAATATGAAATTTAAACTGTATGAGAGTGAGTGAAAAACATACTTTAATAACGTACTTCAATTTTAAGATATTTCCTAAATTTACGTGATTTGGTACCTGATTATATCAAATAATTATGCTTTATAGAGAATTTTGCTTTTGTTTTATAATTAGTAAACTTAGTACAAACATATAAATATTAACATTTATAAACTTTATGTTTGCATAACATATCATTATTTATATTTTCTTGTATTTTGTCTAAATTAAGAGAAAAATGCTTTGGCGATAATATTTTGGAGGTGGTAACTTCCTATTTTCATCACATAAGAGTAATTTTCTATGAAGCAAACAGTCCAACAGACTGTTGTTGCTATATATATTTCTTGTTTTAGATTCTGCTTTCTTTGAATTTCTGTTCTAATATGCTGAAAACATAAACCAGAACCCCTTTTTAAAACTATGTACTGACACCGAACTTTTCTTTCACTTTGGAAAATGTTGCAAACTAACCTAAAAAAGTTTTTAAACGGAATTATATTTTTGTGAGTACTTGATAAGAATGTGGTTTTCAACTACCTTGTGAAATTTTAATACAGTTAGGAAGGGTTTTGTTTTGGGTTTTTTTTTAAAGCCACATATATTTATTCTTTCATTACTGCATAATGCAAAGACCAAAATCCTGTTCTCTCTGCTATCAGTTAATAAAACATTTCCTGAATTATTTAACTTCCTTACAAATTCAAACCATTTTTATGTTTTTATCATTTTTCTGTCAACAGTCAAATTCCAAAGGGAAACACTATTTATGTTCATGTTTGCTTTTATTTAAAATTGTTTGATTTTAAAAGGTGTAGCCTGAGCAACACTGTGTTTGTTTGACTCTGGCTGATATATGTTATTATGGGTTGACTTTGAGTAAATTGCCATCTTGTTTGCTTAGAAAAAGAAAGATAGAGCTAATTGAATGAAAACACCACGCAAAGGATTACAACAGTCCATTTTCTTTATTTGAAATATGTCAACACTAAAATATGAATTTGAAAGTACTATATGTAAAATATAGCAAAGATTAAAATGGTTCTTGAAGATATCTTTTGTTTAAAATATGATAATTTACACATAAGAAGCCACATTAATTTTCCGTGCTAAGCCCATTTTTTTTATTTCAGAAGTCACTGACTTAATATTCCCAGAGGCATTTTTGTCATTTTAAATGGTTGCATTATCACCGATGCTTTAGTCTGTTAATGTTGTCTTCCTATTAATCAGAATCTTGGAGAGTATATATGTTTATTAACTATAAGGACATCTGATAGTAAATTCATATTTTCCTACAATTTGTTACGAAATAGGTGTTAATATTATAATCTCTCTTTGAAAATATGATAATGTTTTCTATTTTGTTCACAGAAATTTAAAAAGAAGACATATGATAAAGTGATCAAAAAGATGACTGAGGGGATGCCTGCGTGGCTCAGTTGGTTAAGCGGCTGCCTTCGGCTCAGGTCGTGATCCCAGAGTCCTGGGATCGAGTCCCACATCAGGCTCCTTGCTTGGCAGGAAGCCTGCTTCTCCCTCTGCCTCTGCCTGCCGCTCTGTCTGCCTCTGCTCACTCTCTCTCTCTCTCTGATAAATAAATAAAATCTTAAAAAAAAAAAAAAAGATGACTGAGCTTTTAAAAATATGTATGATACTGGGAAAAATAAGCCATATCTGTAAGTCTCCATACTACCTATCCTTTCTCAATTTAAATCATAAAATGCATCAATTTAAGTGATATTAAACACTAATTATTTATTTAAATAACTCATTTTGTAAGTCATCCTTTTATTCTTTTCAATAAAATATTTGAAGCTGCTACTGTAACTTTTTAAAAATGAAAATTCTTTAATATTAACCAATTTATCCAAATTATCTAATCAAGCAAGGAAACCACTGTTTACCTGAATTGTGTAGGATTCCAGTTCAACCCAAATATTGCCTATTATGTTTACAGACGCAGATTCTCAAAAAAGGTTGCCTGAGACAAAAGTTCTTCCCTGAATGATCTTTTCTGCTTATCTCCTTCAGAGTCATCATGTTGCATTTTATGTCAGGTGTCCTTAGTGCTTGCCTTCTGGAGAGAAGGTGGGGGTAGAATTTCATTTTTTTTCTTGATTTTTCTTAACTTTGAATTGATGGAGAATGTTCTTGGAAATTATTTTATTAATCTAATAAATTTGCCTATGTGTTTCTAAATGTTAATATTTATAATGGGTTGGTATATCATTCAAAGAGGTAAGACATTTGTCCTAACCCATCCTTAGGTACTTGCATAGAATCAAGATAAACCGTATGAAGTATATGGAGACTGGACACTCCTTTCTTACCCTATCCCATTCCTCATACTCAGGTACTTAGAGAGGTACTGTTGCTGCTAGTGAGCATCCCTAGTTTCCAGGAGAATTTTAATACAGTTACCAGAGTATTATGTTTACAGACATAACACTCTGTATTATGCAGTATGGAAGTATGCAGTATGCATACTGCAAAGTATGCAGTATGGAAGGTCCTCAAGACAAAAACTTCACCATGATGAAGACTCTCCCACTCATGTCTATTAACTGCTCTCTCCTCTCTTATGTATTTCTACTTCAAATGGCAAATCTTAAGCATAGACAGATTCTGTGCTGAGCTTTAAAAATATCTTGGTCTTTATAGTTTCTGTTAATGGGTAAGAAAGCCCAGTGTAGCTTTCAAATATATTTTGTCAAATAGAGATATATTCTTGGCTACCATCGGTCAAATCCCCCTGTAGGTGGAGAGTTTTCTAACACTCACCATACAACTGGAAACAAATAGGATAAACCCAAGTTTATCATGTGAGAATGTGTGTACACAGATCTCCCAGATAACAAATTTCATATATTGGAATACACTAATATGTTTTATGAGGTTCCTCTGATAAATCTCTGCCAGAATATAGTTTACTGAAGAAGATAGCAGGACCTGTTGCTCTAACTCTTCAGTGCCTAAGGTCACAGAATGGAGTTATGAGCAGGAGTGAACAGAGAGGTTTATGAACTTGTTCAAAGTCATTACAGCTCCTAAGACAGAAGTTGAATTCCAATATGTCTGACTCAAGCTTTAAGTCTAATTTACTGAGACTGGATAGATGGATGGATAAATAGATAAGCTGATGGATAAACAGACTATGTATGTGTATGTCTAAACACATAAAAATATACCCTCCTTGAATATACATACGGGTTTATGAATATACAGCATGTTTATGTATTTATGTTTTGGGAATAAAGTAAAAACATGAATAATTAAATAATTTGTGGAATAATATATTTTTAAAATATTTAAGACCTGGGTTTTAACTTCAATTCATATTACATAAGTCTATGACTTAGAGTACATGAGATGTTTTAGAGAATGTGAACAAAATAATTGAACGTGTAAGGTGTTTTAGTATGAGTTTGTGGCTTCCCTGGAGGCAGGATGAAGTGTTGCCATTCCTTCTGTCAGTGGCATATAACAGAAAATTAGGGGAGATTTGGACAGGCATGGATTGGTGATTACATGTCTATTGAAATACTGTGGAACAAATTCCATAGGCCTACTAGATAATTTTGAACAGAATGTCCCACAGGACACCAACCAATATTTTCCTTTTATAGGGTGTATAAAAATGTGAATTGAAGTTGTGTTCATGGAATCCTCTCCCTGCAAAGGGTTTGGGAGAATATAGAAGCATTTTTGTTTAAAAAAAATAGTAACTTTAACTTAAAACCAGCCTTTTCCTGACTGCTTAATTCACATTTGTTTTAAATATCTATTGCTTGATTCATGTATTTACTGGTATAACTGAGAAAACTAAATTTTTGATGGTGAAACTACGTTTAATCACATTATCCTACAATCTTAGTGTCAGACAGTAAGCATCACAATCTGTATTACATAATATGAGACAAAACATTTTTCATTTCCAGGAATTGTTCTCAGATAACTGATGTGGTCAATACAACTTTAATAACTATTTTAAAAACTGTTCTCCTATAGGATTGTGTGAATGCATATGCTCACAAATGCCTGTTATATCGTTTGATGATCCTGAATTAATGCATTTTATAGTCCTTAATTTCCAAAGGTTATTACTGAATATAGAATTTCTTTTAACAAGATTGTTATAGATTTGTTTTAAGAAGACAGTCTGGCAACTGACAAAGGTCATGGTTGTATTTAAAAGCAAAAGTGAACAAAAGAAAGATCTAGAGTAAAGAAAAGGAGAGCAACCTGCAATCATACAGAAGACAGATACACCAGGCTACACTGGCGTATTTCAGCTCCAGATGAACAAGGCTGCAGGAATCATCATAAATATCTGACACGCTTAAGTTAAAGAAAATGTCTGCACATGACAACAGTTAAGAAATAACAGCTAACTGATTGTGTACAAGTAACTACAACCTAAATGCTGGCTATCGCCTTAAATATATTTGGATTTTCTTGATACTGTTAAAAAAGGAAATAGTTCATCTTGAAATGCAGTAAGAGGATTTATTTTGTTACATATCCAAGTACTGAGATTACTTACGAAAAATTGCTTATAATCAGGGAGATTAAGTTATAATATTAAGCTAAAATTTAGAATAAATTTATTTAGTTAAACACTTTCATAATAAAATATGTTTTAGATTTGGATATTTTATAAACAAGTATTTTCTTCCTTGAATACTATGCACAGAGATAAATGCCACGAATAGATTAGTAGCATCAGTAAAATTCTACAATGTCAGCACATTATAAAAAAGTACTGTTATCTAGCTTGTATGAGAGTTCTGCGATTCTGTATTTCTTTGAATACTGAACTTCTTTGAGGAAAGCAGCAAAAACCTTTTGGTGTTTGTAAGGGGATTTAGGTTCATTTTTAAAGATCTCTTTTAAAAAGACAGAGAGATTGTTTAAGACTATAAATGTCTTTATTGGAATTATGCTCTTACCCTCATTTATTTTAACAAGATTTGTAATGCATTCTGGCCTTTGATCTCTTAGTTTGAAACACTGCCTGTTGTTCCATTATTCCGCCATCCATTTGCAGATAACAATACATCAGAACCTTTTTCTTGCTACAGAAACAATGCCCTTTATTTGAGAAAGGACATTGTTTTGACAGATAAAGTAGGCATTTGATAAATTGAAACAGGTTCTGAATTATTTTGAGGGGAATGTGTGCTACATCTGTCTGCTGATTTTCCACTGAAGTAGTGCTTAACTTTCTTGTCTGTTTGTGATTTATTGAGCTACAGAAAAGGTTAGGAAAATTTCATGGCTCTTCTCATATAATTTGTAAGTGAATCAAACAGCATTTGTTAATGTTTATGATACTTAAGAGGCAAAATTACTCCCAAACATTTATTCACAATATATATGGTAGTGACAACTAAAACAAAAGGAAAGAGCAAACAGAATTATTATTTCTCTATTTGTAAATTCCATGCTAGAGAAAAGGAACACCAAAGTAAAACTATCATCCCAGTAATTTTAAGTAGTGTAGAATTTCAAATTAGGTCTCATGTTAATAATCCACTCTTGGAATAATGCAGATATAGCACTACGAAGAAAACAACAAATGCCATTGGGAATGACTCCTCAGATACATTTTAAGAGCTCTGAAGAAAAATTATATTAATAGCTTATGTTCTTTTTCTTTTCTAAAGGAGTATATAACTTTCAGAGTTCTTCCTTTAATAATATGAAGATTTCCCTTGAAAGGGTAATTTTAGCCAAACACAAAAAGCTTCCCAAATAAAATTTAAAGTGCACAGCATACCACAAATCACAGAATTCTATGCAATCATAAAATTCTATACATTTTCAATTTGAGAACCTCCTCTCTCTTATGTAAGTGAGAATATAGAAAATGGGTTTAATATATAGTACAACTATGTTCTCATAAACTCTACTATTAAGCATTCCAAATTTTAAAATCTTTTTAAAAATTATTTTTTGAATCCAGCTATCCAAACTAGAGACAGAATTATCATCCCCATTCAACAGATGAGGACTCTGGGAGAAGGAAAGAAAGATCATAGAATTGTGGCAAAGGAACTATGCTAAAAGACTCTTGACCTTGTAATATGTTTTCGGTAGGCTGCACTGCCAAGAGCTGCATAAAACTTAAGAGTTAGATGCTCTACACAGATACTAAGTATTGTTAAATACCTGATAGGAAAACCACATTGCCAGAAATGAGAGCACTGCCAGTATGAGAGCATTACTGTGATAAGATCACCTCAATACGTGTATTTTTAAAATACAATATACAATAACAGAGGTGCCTGGATGGCTCAGCAAGTTAAGCATCTGACTCTTGGTTTTAGCTCAGGTCATGCCATCAGGGTCATGAGAAGAAGCCCTGCGCTAAGCTTCTCTACTGCTTTCTCTCTCCCCTTCTCACTCATGCATGCTATCTCTAAAATAAATAAATAAATAAATAAATAAATAAATAAATAAATAAATAAATAAATATTTAAATAGAGCATACAATAACATAGCTATGAAGTATACACAGTAACAAAAAAACCCTGGCATTTCCTACTGCTTCTTAAATTTTGTGTTTTCTCTTATCAGAGCATGTCTTTATGTCCTTTCTCTTCCTCCTCTCCCTCCCCTCCACCTCCCCTCACACACACTTCTGATCCCGAAAATGCCAAATCCAGTTTAACTGATGTAATCTATTCCTGAAGTTCCAAGCATGACTGAATTGCTTATTCTTATGTTCTTTTTTGAGTCACTTCTAAGTAATGTAGCTTAATTTATAAATAATACATCTATTGCCCAAATATATAGTCATCAGTGTTATAATGAATGATTTCTATGTTGCCACTTCCAACTTCCAACAAAGTTTCTGTACACATCCTGAAGGGTAGAAAGTTGTGTAAGAGTAAGGTAATTCATTCAGTTAACAAATACTGAGCACTAATGTAATTATGGATGAGACATACTTCTAGTTACTGGGAATTCGGTAGTGGTCAAAACACTCAAAAAACTTGCCCTAAGAGAGCTTAGTTAATTCTGAGATTTTAAGGGACATAACCCCTCCATTCCCCCCTCTTTACTCCCTCCCTTTCTTTTCTCCCTCCTTTCCTCTCTTTTCTCTTGTTTTATTCATTTGTGTATTTATTCATACAGCCGTTCAATAAGAATCTACCTGGCACTGTTGCAAGGCACTAGCTTAAGAAATAGCAACACTAGAGACAACTAGTAGTCTGTTAAATACATTTGCCATATACAGAATCCACCTTGTTTTCATTTTATTACTCTGAAGAATGTGTTCCATTCCCTAACATCCCCATCTCTATCTGGGGCCTGACAGCAATTCATCTGATTAGCCTCTTCTAAGAGTGCATGGTGTGAAGCAGGAGAAGATGTGTGAACATGTGATGTGAGAGCCCACAATATATTTCTGATAAAATACAATTTGAATGAGTGAACACACATATCCCTCTGTTGACTTTTTGACCAAAAATAATAAGCTATGTATTTTTTTTACTTCTCATTTTTTAACATTTTAAGTTCATAGGAAATTTCAATGAACCACCTATGTGTCAATTTTTGCTTCTTTAAAATAGAGTAATTAAAGACCCATTCTTATTTTAATTTTCTACTAATGTACAGAAGCTGCTGTACTTTATAGAAACAAAGATGTGCCTTTCTTAACATCTATGCTGAGATAGAATACAGCCTCTTTCTTTCCCTCCATAGTCTGGTGGGCACTATTTCTACTTCATGCACATTGAGCAATTTATATTTTCATAAGTAAAAATTTGTTCCTCCATGTATTTACTTTTTTTGCCCATAATGCTTATAACCTAAACTCTCTCAGCTTGGGCACTACTGACAGTTTGAAACAGATCATTCTTTTTTTGAGGGTGTGAGTGGAGCTACCTCTAGGATTACAGGATGTTTAAAGCATCCCTTACGCTTAGCTCTACCCATTAGATATATATTGAATTCCCAACTACACTTGTGAAAATCAAAAACATTTCCAGACAAGGCCAAGTATATTTTAAAATGCCAAATTTGCATCTGGTTTGCAATCACAGCCTTAGCCCCATCTGCCTCGCCAGCAGCTACTCACTCTTTAAGACATACCTTAAATTTAAGTTCTTTGAAGCACTTTCCAGACTTCCAATTACAAATGAAGACCCCAGGCTTTGTGCTTCCAATGTAAAAAAAAAAAAAAAAAAAAAAAAAATTTTTTTTTTTTTTTTTGCTTTCTCTTATTTCACTTATCTAACTATGTCCCATACTACATTATGGGTTTCTCAAAGGGAAAGGTGTTTTTTCTGTTTTTTTTTTTTTTCCCATATCCCTGAAGCCTATTAGCAAGCAAATGTTTATTGCCCAAATTCATGAAGGAGAGAAAAAAAAAAGAACAAATGGAATTTAAAGATGTAGATTCATTAAAAATAAACAACCCTGTAAAAAACTGTTATTTAGGTATATGAATGTATGATTTTTAGATAGCAAAAAAGACAGGGACTTTGAAAGCTATAAAACGTACTATGAAACAAAGCAATTATCACACACTTCCAGTATTCCTCCTGGATTGTTTGTTATGGAACCAACAAAATTCAATCAATTTCAGTTCATATAATATCAGAGAGAAAGGGTTCAGATTTCCAGGCTAAGTGAAGTATTACCATCATCTGTGGAAACTTCTAACTATTCTAAGTGGGTGTGTGTGTGTGTGTAACAGAAATGACTTTGTAACCATTATGAGAGCCTGTTGCTATCCCAGTAAGAAGCTTAAATTAGGCTATGAGAATGTAACTGAACACTATTTTCTAGATTAGTTATTATTTACATCGGCTATCAATAAAATTTGTTTCTGCGATACACCTGTTACAAGAAATAATATTTCTTTTGTACTACATTCCCATCAAGCATAAAACATGAATTATCCACTGATGAAAACTAATTTCAAATGGCTTTCTGCTAAGACTAATATGGAAACTAAGGTTGTAATTATAAATTGCTTATACTTACTAAGACTCTCAGCTCTAATCCTATATATTTCCTGTAATTTGAACATATGTCTATGTAGCATTATGTTTCAATTATTTTTCCAATGTTTTTTATTTTGAAAAAGCAAGATTTTAGCAATAATTTACAAAGGTTTTTCTCTTAAGCAGAAAGTCATTTGACTTTCTGTATTTCAGTATTATTTTATGAGAAGATTACTATTATTCCCTCAAAGTTTTTAAAATTATAATCATTTTTGTGCTTCAACCTTTTAGGGAAAGTTTCTATAATTGGCTTATGTTCAAAGGATATGAAAAAATATGTATTCATTAAGATGTCAATTAAATTTCAGAAATAATTTTAAAAGTGGAAAACAGAACAAGCAAGAATTTTGAAAAATATAATTAGAAACAAAGGCTCCGATTACTGCTGAATGAAATGTCAAGCTAAATTCCCAAAATGATAAGTGGTTTAAATATTAAATTATGTATGAAACATTGTTAAGAATAAATATGTACATAACTTATGATCAATAAAACTATTCAGTATTTAAGCCTAGCTCAAGTGAATTTCAGTAATTAGTCTTGAACTTTCTCTAATAATGATTTTATGGAAGCTATCAAAGCAAGTGCTCTGTTCGGCCATTCTTTCTGAAAAATACCACTTGCAGACAAAGGAAAAAAAAGTTTTAAGAAAATTTGAAGAGCTCAATATTCCTAATAAAAGAAGTTATCAATATCTTTCTGATTTCATGCTTAGAATCAGAGGTTGCACCCAATAATTTCACACTGTTTAAGTTCCATTCACTGAATGGCTACCAGCTTTTTCAGTCAACAGGATATTTAGCTCCATTTATTCTAGAAATTGCTACTTCTGCAATTAGTTTACAGCATGGACAGATGGTTTCAGTTGTACCTACATCTGGGTACAAAATTACAAAAGGTTGTATCTATATGTTGTACTCTTTTCAAGAAAAAAAATAAATGAACATGTCAAAATAATCTTGAGCTATTAAGGATCTTGGATATATTAATGCAATCTCCCATTTCGGGTAAAAATCCCATTTCCAACATTCTTAAACTGAGATGGCAAAGCAATTTCTTTACATTACTGGACAATGTTCATTTAAATGTCAGAGGAAACACTTGTGTTTAAGATATGCTTTCATGTGTCTTTTACTCACTGGTCTTAGATTTTTTTCATGTAGAACACTGAAGCTATCCCTAAAATTAGTTTTTTTAAATATTGATGCCAAATAATAATCACAACTTTTTAAAAAATTTAATTAATCTTCCCATTTTCCCTGAACAGATTTATTTATTTATTTTAGAGTACTGGAGGCAAAGAAACATGGTAGTGCACTGGACAACATGTCAGAGGGGCCACCTGTGCAGTGTCATTAGAGTTCTTGCCTCAGTTTGGCTGTTTGCATGTGTAATTCATAGGAGTTAGGACCTTTTACCCTGAGGTGCAGAAGACTGATCTGGACCAGTTTTTAAGATAAGATAACTTTGGTGATTTCAAATTACTCCATTACATTTTACATGAGACCCGGCTCTACAGCGATTCCTATTAAAATGTGGTTTCTAAAACATCCCCCTCATAAACCCTTCTATTTTCAGATAATAGTTCAGGAACCCATATTAACTCCAACCTGCACCAAACTTAGGTGATGTGGAACCAATATCAAAGAAATTTCTAGAATGAGGTCACTAAGAATTTGAGTGGCTGAGGAATATCCCCCTCTGTTTTTTCTAAGGAAAGACTTGCAGTTGACCTGTGGTTTTATAGCTTTGCATGGTGAGTAGTTTGGGGTGTGTACTCTCTTGTGTTGGTCGTATCATTATTAGCTGTGTAAAATTTGCTGAACTATCAGATTTCACCATATTTTAGTTCTCTTATCTATAAAATAAGAAACAGAAACATCAGTTCTACAGGACATACACTAAAATGTGATCAGATGCAAAGATTATCAGGCACCCTGTACAAGGTATCATGCAAAGTTTCAGAAAATTCTTTATATTTTAAAAATCAATAAGTGTTAAAAAGATGTGAGAGTGGGATCCACATTCCTCAGCATGACTTTCTCCAATAGTCTACAAGAAAACATCCCTGACCAGTTTCCCAAGCCCTTTAAAATTAATGGGAAAACCCTGAACTTGGGGCCATCCATATCTACTACTCACCCATGTCCTGACCAATGACATGGCCACATTTTTTTTTCTTTGTTGTGCTTCCCTTGCTTCTTTCCCCTGAGCTACACTCAGATGCTGAGATAAACGTTTTATGAGACTAGGACAAAAGCTGACCCATGGTCAACCTAGTTCCTACATGTTCTAAACAGGCCCTGAGCCACACCTTCTAGACCCATGAATCCTTGGACAGCAAAAAATCTTCTCTAAACATTCTGAAACATCAAACCAGAGGCATGTGTATTATTTTTGCTTTCTGATAAATGTACAAAGAGCTGACCTGCATACTTTCTAGACAGTCCACATACCCAAAGTGACAGAAACATTAAATGCACCAAGGATGCAAATAACCTCAAAGGAAGGGCTCCTTCAGGCCCTCCTCATCTGCAGGGCATTCTCCATTTCCCTGTGTCCAGTAATTGCCAATGTGTTTATTCCACAGTACATACCACTTATTCCACTGGTGTTAAGTAAACATTTCTCAAAAATATCTAACCTTTTAAAAATATATTTATTTTAAGGAGAGAGTATGTGAGCACACCTGAGAGCATGGTGGGAGAGGTGGAGGGGAGAGGGGAAGAGAGAAATCTCAAGCAGACGACCTACTGAGCATGGAGCCTGAAGTGGGGCTCAATCTCAGACCCATGAGATCACGACCTGAGCGGAGCCATCCAGGTGCCCCCAAAATATCTAATCCTTTAATAACATTCTATTTCAGTGATATACAAAATAAAATTCTCCAAGGCCTGTCCTAATTTTGTGTCTCCTTTATGGGATGGGGATAATGGGAGGTAGCTTCTAATTCTGAGAACACCCAGTTAAATCATACAGCCTCCAGGAGGCTCTGAGGCCTACCTCCAGAAATGAAGATAATTTTCCCAAAGAATTTATAAAGGCTGAGTCGTTAATTCAACTTTCATGGGAAAGTGAAAAAATAAATTTAAATCCAACTCTTGTTAAACAGCAGCAATGAAAGTGAATTTAATGATTTATTAATGTAACTGGGGTGTTCAAAAGAAGGATCTGGCTTCAAAAAGCACTCAAGCTATGTTTTCAAGGATCCGGGATTCTGTTTTTTTCCTGCTATCCTCAGAAGTGGTTTTATTCTTAGGCAAGGTTTCTCTGTGCAGTTAGCTAAAATGCCCACCTGCAGATCTAGACTTCTCTTTTTCTTCCAACTAGTAGCTCGAGATAAAAGAAAGGATCTCTTTTTGAAAGTCAGAGGAGGTCCTACAAATGACTCTGTTCAGCCCACTTAGGGTTATGTGCCCATGCTTGAGTCTGTATTTTAACTGTTCTTAGGTGATACAGATGATATGAGTGTATAGAAAGGTATAACAACAACAACAACAACAACAATAATGGTTTACCACTTATATGTGCCTTTCCATTTTCAGAGATTTTTAATATGCATGCACTCCTTGAGACTAAAAACAATACTACCAACACATAGGCTAAATATTTTATCTACATCAAGAATGAGGAAAACTGTCAATGAGAGAAGTTATATCATGCACTCCTGGCCACATAACTGATTAGCAGGATAGTCTGGATTGCAATGCTGGTCTCTTAATAGTAATATCAGCTGGAAAAGAACACTAGTGTGGAGGCCAGGATTTAGACAGTTGTTGGAAACTACATTTTAACCAGGGTTATTTCTGAGTTATTTATGCACGTTCAACTGTATTAAGTAGGAAATTTGGGAAAATTCAGAATGTGTATATTAGAAGACCCTACACAAACTGGATTAATAATACTGCCTATCCCAAGATGAGCACCCCCAAGTCTGATTGTGATTTTTAGTATTAAGATTTAAGGAGTAAATTAGATGAATATGAAATGAAAGCAGTTTTCACTTACCCCAGTAAAATCTCATGATTCTTTTATTTTTTATTCATTTTTTTTGTCCAGTTAGAGAGAAATAGCTTAAGTACCTCCAGACTACTAGCTGTCTTTCAAAAAGGTAGGCAGATTGTGATGGGGGAAAGGAGAAAAAAAAAACAGAAGAGGATGATGGTGGTGTGAAAATTTGTAGATGCTGATGTATCTGGATGATTTAATTCTGAGAACTTCAAATAAATTTGAAAAATGACCCTTCAAAAAAGTAAATAATCATGAAAAGAAAGGGTTAGATGGTCATATGTTGAAGTGGGCACACCGTTTCTCAACTTCTCCCATAAAGTATGTCCCACAAATTTAATGGAATGAACTCCAGGGGTGTTAGAGATGGTCTGTCAAGTCCATACCACTTTAACACCAAGGAATTTGGCTAACAATGGCTGAAATGGAGCAATGGCTAAGAGACAAGATAGATGCTAATATCCTGGCTTTGTGGTCTCCACCAAAACATTCAAAAGAATCACTCGCTGATGCCAACTTTCACATCTAGATAGAGGGCCATATGATATCAGGAGGACCTGAGGAAAAATTACCCTATGATATTTACTAGTCAGAAGTTTTGAGGAATTTGATTCTGCTTAGAAGTACTGTCCCATAATGCCTAAGGTTACAGAATAAAGTATGAGATCCAGAGGTTTTATAAAAAAACAAAACAAAACAAAACCATCCACCAGTACCCAATTTCTGTATTTTACTGCCCACAGAAGTGACCAATTTATAATCCATTTAAAACTGTAAGCCTCTAGAATTAGCATATATTGACTGTTTGGCTCTTATTAAAAGCACCTGCACAATATTTTGATAGGAACAGACACTTTTAATTACTATGTCCAGTGATAGTCTCAGAAAGCCTAAATACAGAGATGAATGGTAAAAATTTCTCCATTTGGAGTGTACTCAAGTATATTTGAAGCAAGAGAGATATTTTGAGAGTTGGTTTCTATGAAAGTGTTTTAACTGGCAAGAATAAATAATATAAAGTCCCTTTCTTTCACTATCTTAATAAATTGAACCTCCAAAATGTAATAGGATTACTAAACATTCTGAGAACTCCATGCCCAAAAAAGCTTTGAAGCCAACACAAATATATACTAGCTCATGCGCTTGAGGGACACAATCAGTCCCCTCCTAATTACTTGATACTCAAGATAATGTCTCACATTTAGTGTATACAGTGCTGTCACTGGCCATAAAGGGAAGGTGTGTTTTTGAATTATTACTTTTTGGTATGAAACCAAATTGTATGAAAATATTACTTATATTACTAATATTACTAATTAAAACATCACCTAGCAGTGATATTTTAAAACAATAGGACACATCTCATTATGGAATCAAAGTCTATTTTATTTTTTTTAAATAATAACCTAAGAGAAGTGGAACAGAAATAACTGGATATCCTCAATAAAAAAATAAAAAATAAGATCTCTGGCATGCACAAAAACATAGTCAAATAAATATAAACCAAAATATAAGCTAAATGAAAAATCTATGGAAGAAAATATACGTTAATGTTTTGGCCTTAAAATAAAGATTTCAGAGGCAAAATCTAAAAGATCAATCCCTTGCCCTACCATTACCAACCCCTAATTTTCTTTATAACATAACATGTTACTTATTAAGGAAATATATATAATGGTGCAGCATTTAACACCCTGTTTATTACAATATGCAATTATCTTTGCTGTCTGTTGTTTCTTTCCTTTTACTAGAATGCAAACTCCTTGCTGAAAGCTCCATACTTTGTTTGTTCTATGCCATGAAGCATTCTTAGCACCAAAAACTGTAAGGCTCTGGAATTTTATGACTGTTACATGCTAACAAGCTAATTCAGGGCAAAAGACACAAGACTCCTGGGCCTAGAATTTAATTATCATAGCATTACAAGCATTGAGAGCATCAACATATTTGTTAATGTCAGTTTCCCCTTACCCCCAAGTTCCATGGGGGTAATATAATAGGGGCACAGGTAAGTCCTGTACACACAGTGGGTTTGAATTAAAGCTAAGGAAACATGAGCTTAGGGAATATGCCTTTTATAATGAGTGGTAAGCAAGTCTGCACTCTGTGTAGAGGAAGACATTACTTCATCTCTCAGAGTTGCTTACTGCAAACATAATCCTGATGAATGACCTATGTAAAGAGTAACAAAGGTTTTGTATTCTTAGCATATATTTTAAGAACATGTGGTGATATTCTATGGCCATGGATCTTGTCCAACAGATCTGTATGGGGAACACAGTAGGAACTAAATAGTCACTTAAAAAAATAAATCAATGAACAGACTGAAAAGTCTGAATATACTAAACTTTTTAAAAAACTATATAACAACTCCACAAACAAAATGAAAGCACAGGCTGTGCAAAAATATTTATAAAGGATTAATAACAAGAGTAAATAAAGATGTAATATGAACATCATTAAGAAAAATACATATGAACCAATAGGGAAGAAATGAACAAAGGATAGGAAATGGAAACCTAAATGGCCAATAAATACATAATATTTCCCAACCTTGTCAACAGTGCTAGGAAATTGAAAGGTGAAGCTCTATGAAATACTATTTCATATTTTTCAGTTTACATATTTTTTTAAAAAATTGAAAATATTAATTGGTGGTGACAGAATGGAAGGATGCTTTTCAGAAGGAAAAAAGAAAAAAATATAAACTATTCATAAGAAATACCATGTAGCAGCTTAAATAAACAAAGGCTACAAATATCAACATGTACAAATATCAAAAGTATAATGATGAGTGAAAATAGAAACGTGGAAAAATTCTAAGGCTTTACAACATAAAAATAATAGTTGGGTTATTTATAAATGCTTTCATGCATGGTAAAAATAGTTAGTATCCAGAAAATGAGTAAATATCAAACTCAGGGAAGTGGGTATAATTAGAGACAGAGAGAGATGAACAGAATTTGATTTGGGCTAAGAAAGGGCTCTTATTATATCCCCAATATCTTAAGATTAAAAGCAAACAAAAAACTTTTATTCTTCTTTGTAAGATAAAGAATAACAACAGCTGGGCATCCTATATATTTTTTTCATATGCTAAAATGTTTTGTTGTAAAGAAAAAGCTAGGTATCAGTTTGTAGGTGAAGATTTAAAGTCACTACATTTGGGGCACCTGGATGGCTCAGTGGGTTAGAGCCTCTGCCTTCGGCTCAGGTCATGATCTCAGGTCCTGGGATCGAGCCCCACATGGGGCTCTCTGCTCAACATTGAGTCAGCTTCCTCCTCTCTCTGCCTGCCTCTCTGCCTACTTGTGATCTGTCAAATAAATAAATAAAATCTTAAAAAAATAAATAAAAAAAAATAAAGTCACTACATTTGACAGCATAGAACATAAAACAGATTTAATCATTTTCGTGTAACACAATGTGGTCATCAAAGCAGACTGGGCGTGTTCTCTAACCAAAATCATTCTTCTTCTCTCTTGAAAAGTTAAGATCTCTTGGTTCCAGCTGCTAAAAGGGGTTTCTAGAGCTATCTGAGGATAAGATCTTGTTTTAATGGTTGTCCTCTAGCAATCATGTGCTGATCTAGATCACAGGCTCTGAAGTCAGACCACCTAGATTTGACACCCAAGTCTTCCTTTTCATAGCTGGCTTCTTCTTTATCAGTTATTTATGTTTGCTTTATGGCCCAGTTCACATAATTGTGAAATGGGAAGAGTAATGAAAGTATATTTCTTCTTTGCATAAATTCCTAGTCAACTTCCATCTACAATTCTGACTGACCACCATCTTTGACCCCAATTTGGCCCAAAAATCTTCTCATTCTTGAAATCACTCAGAGAAAGGTAAGCCCATCCTTATCTTCTGAAATGGATACTGGTTATTTTAAGCTGACCTACAGCATTCCTCTAGGCTAAGTTATTCATTTATGAGTGGGCATGTGACGTAAGCAGACCAAACCATATCAAAGTTAAAAACCTTATAATATACCCTTGACTTTCCCCTTTCCCTTCTAAATGGAATTAAACAAAAAGCAATGGCCTTCAGTTTCCATTGGTGATCATCTTGTATCATGATGGGAACAAGGCTGAAGATGAAGGGTTAACAAAGCAGAGCAGAGGGGCAGAAAGATTGTGAGTTTTGATGATATGAGTGAGTCCCAGACAGAACTGCACCCAAAGCCTGCCTTATCTCTGAAATTCCAATTATTGTGAGATATTAAATTTCTTTAATATTTAAACCAATTTGACTTAGCGTTTTCTGTTACTCACAGAAGAACACAATAACTGATATACTATCTCATATATTGAACTGTAAAAATAAATGAGAAAAATTTATAATGCACCTAGCAAAGTGCTCAGCACATTTTTTTTTTTTTTAAAGCTAGGACAGGTTGGCCATTATGTCTCCTTTGTCAACAAATTCCTTCTGCATGTTAGGTAAGTGGCGTCTATCAGTGAGCCTAATTGTTATATAACCCTTGCCTTTTCCCACAGTTTTCACCTTTCCCATACATATTCTGTCTTATAAACAAAGTTATTGATAGGTAGTTAGTTTATATTTTATAATTCAGTGCCTAAAATAGTACCTGACACAAAGGAAGCATTCGATATATATTTTTAAATGAATGAACTTAAACTCATCTGACCCCTATAATAGATAACAGTGATTCTTATGGTATTTATACATCTGCCTTATTAAGCCTCCCACAGCGAAATGGTCCATTTACACATGGGCAATCAGTTACTTATTTGTAGATACAAAAACTTCCACATACTAGTATTTTATCATATAAACTTTGAAACTTTGTAAAAGTTTGTAGAAGTTGGTTGTTTGATTCCAGTATAGTAGAACCCTAAGACTTATCCTCAGACACCATAGATTAATAAGAGGCTATTCTCACAGTCTTGTCCCCTCTTGTTCACTCTTGTTCCCTCATACAAAAATTAGAAAATCAAAGATAAATGGAACAATGAGAGACTCCGAAATGTCTAAGGAAGAAGGAAAACAACAACTTTAAATAAAATAAGGTAATATTTGTAAGTTAGTAATAAAACTTTCATTCTACCAGCTCTTAATGCTAACTCTTAGCAATTATAAGACATCATTCAGGAGTAGAAAAAAATCTGCTATATGCAACTAAAACAAAGTACTGAAAATACTATTTTAATAATAGCAAGCACAAAAACACTTAGCATGTTCACTCAAACACGAATGTTTAATCCCCCTGAATTCTTTAAATCTCTGATCTCCTTTGGGAATGAAATAACTTCAGGGCTCAATTTGTACTGGTAGCTTAATGATTAAAGATGAAAAAGTCTTTGCCTGTGCATCTGATTTTTATATGCCTTGTTTTACTGCAAATCCTATTAAAATAAACTCTGCTTTTAGTTGCTGTGAGTAATTGGATCCAGTACTTCACAGCTGAAAAATGTTGGCTTCCAATTTTAATCTTTCTTACTAAAAGGATGACACCAGAAAACAAGAGGGCTATAAATACTATAAAAGATACAGTTATCAAAATAAAATGTAAAAATAGTCTACTATGTTGGTAAATTGTGTATATCCTATGTGTTACAGACAACTCACAGCCATCTGCAATGGTATTTTTTTTATTTGTTAGAAATTAAATGAACGTGATACCTATTCTATTTAATTTTCTGCCAATAAAGTAACATAACATTTTAAACCAAAAATAAGAAATCTAATGCTGACCTTTATGCTCTATATCCCATACCCTGGGATATAGAGCAGGGTGTAAATCAGTAACCTGATTTAAATACAATTCTGTAAAGTTTAAACATGTGAGTACATGTACGAGTGGCAAATAGGAACAAAGTAGGGATACTATGAGAAGAAAAGTCTAAGGGCACTTCGGTGGCTCAGTCGATTAAGTGTCTGTCTTTGGCTCAGGTCATGATCCTAGGTCCCGGAATAGAGTCCAACATCTGGGTCTCTGCTCAGCAGGGAGTCTGCTTCTCCTTCTGCCCCTCCTTCTGTTTGTGCTCCTTCTTTCCCCCTACTACCCACCTCAAATAGATAAATAAAATCTTTTTAAAAAGAGAGGGAGAAGAAAAGTATAACTTGATTTTGCTCATTGTCAACACTAAGACTTGACATTCAGAATGATTTTTTTCCAGAATCTTTGTGATGACAACAAAAACATTTACTTAAAATAACAGAAATGTGTGCAAGGCATGAGAAATGTGTACAATTTACTGTGTACCAAAAGGTGAGTGATAAACAGCAGGTCTGATAGTGGCCTCTAGTTCTTTCTCAGTGAGAAAGCAAGGATCATCTCTTATGAGCACAAGACAATTCTTAATGTTCTCTTTGGTTTGTTATCTCTTCTGCAAATTCATATTGCCTTTGTCCTGTTTAGTCTGATTTTCTCGAATAATCATTTCTCACTGCCTAACCTTAATTACAACACCTTTGTTTTAGTTTCTCCCCTACTCAATGTCATTTGCAAGCAAGGAACCTCTCAGTTTCTCCTTGTTTTTAAGAACAGGACACTGTCTTTTTAAACATATAACTGATTATGTACTATTCAAGCAGTATGGCAAAATACAAAGAAAAAAATAAAGGGCACCCCAGATTCCATCGACAAGAAACAAACACTATTATGTTTATAATACTACCATTACTGATGTGTCTGAATGCCTAACAGACTCAGAGGTGGATAAATAAAATAGATTAGTTCTCAATGTCTGGTCTGCAATGCCCAGGGTATCCTCACAGATCCTTTTAGGGAATGTGCAAGGCCAAACTACAGGTATTATAACACTAAGATAATACCTGCTTTTTTTTTTTAACTGTAGGATTATTTGTTCTAATAATGCTAAAACACAGATCAGTGAAATTGTGCCTCCTTAGTGCAAATTAAGGCAGTGTTACCACAGAGTTTTTATAGTCATTGTATTCTTCTCCACAACACACTAGCAGTTAAAAACCAAAAAATCTAGCTTCTCTTAAAATATTCTATAAAGAAGAGCTTCCTAAATATTCTGGTTATCTCAAAGAAAAGTTTGCTGTACTTGAGTTGTGTGTTATACTAGCCACACTTTCCATGGAATAATATTTTAATCTAAAAGAATGACTATCTGAAAAAATATGGTTATTTAGATGCAGATACTTGGCAGACATTTTATCAAAAATGGTCATTGAGAGTTTGACACTGAACGAAAATAAGCAGACAACAGACAATATCGTCATAGATAAAATTCCAGTTTGCAAGCAGCAATGAGAATGGCAGAAATCTGTCCCTGTAAAGTTTGTAATATCCTGGTCCTTATAGATAGCTCTGATGAGAAGAACAGTAAAATCAATGTGATTTATTTTTATTTTATGTAGTAAAATGGAGATATTTTGTGAGACCTATATAACTCCTTAAAACGAAAATTTTCCAAATAATTCAAATGTGTTACAAAATCATGCAATGGCTAGTTATTCAAACTGCAAGACAGACTAGTTAATTTCAATACAACAGAATATAAAAAATTCATTGATATGATTTCATATTGCAACTAGTCTCCAAGAAACCCCTCTTGTAAAGTTTTAGTGTAGTATCAGATATAATATGCTGTATAATCAGATATGATCTATATGAAGCTAGATTTTTCTCTATATACTTCAGGTATAGATACAGATTGCAACAAATTGAATGTAAAAGCTTTTTCACTAAATCAGACATTATCGAGAATGGTGAAAATGTAAAAGAATACCACTCTTCTCATTAAATATTTGTTTTGGAAAATATACTCATTTTTCACAAAACTGTATTATTTATGTTAATATATAATGAGTTTTTAAATTTTATGCAGTTTAAATAGATTACATAGATTAAGGATAAACATATATATTTTTAAATGCTCAGGTCTAACTTCCAATATATATCCATAGATTAAGCCACATAAACAAAAGCTTTTGGGAGTCCTCATTAATTTTTCAGAGTGGAAAGAGGGTTCTGAGACCAAAAAAGTTTGAAAACCATTCAATTAGAGAAAAAGGCACATTAACATGTAGAAAGAAAGAAGAGAGAGAAGGAGAGGAAAAAAAGAAAGAGAGAGAGAGAGAAAAGAAAGAATTTAAAAGAAAACTAGAAAGGGGATTAAATTTTTTTATAGTACATTTTAATAAAATTTTTAAATGTTATTGTTTCATTTGATTAAGGTCAAAACAAAAATCTGAACTAAGTTGAATACACTTCTTTCTAAGATTAGAAAAAATCATTTCTATATCTAAGAAATATTCCCTAAAATTTCTATTGATAGGAAAAGAAACCACAAAATATTTTGAAATCGAAGACATTTTTAAAGTATTTATTTCAATTGTAGACAATATTGATTGACTCCTGTTAGGAAGAAAATATTAGAATTCTGTCCTCCTGTCTACTGGCCTACCAATTTCTTTTTTTTTTCTTTTTTTTTTTAACACATGATTTTATAATTTACTGACGAGGTTTAAAAATTTGTAGTGTGCGGGGTGCCTGGGTGGCTCAGTGGGTTAAGCCTCTGCCTTCGGCTCAGGTCATGATCTCAGGGTCCTGGGATCGAGCCCGGCATCGGGTTCTCTGCTCCACAGGGAGCCTGCTTCTCCCTCTCTCTCTCTGCCTACTTGTGATCTCTCTCTCTCTCTCCCTGTCAAATAAATAAATAAAATATTTTTTAAAAAATTTGTAGTGTGCTCTGAAACCATCATTCTCAGTTACTGTTTCACTGAGCAAAGGATTTGGTTCTTCCTAACACTGTTTTTCCACTCGAGCTTATGGACTTTTTATGTTTCGGGGTTTTTTTGAGTGTGTATGTTTTTCTCTCTGGTTTGAATTTATTTTATTGTTAAAAAATTATTTCAGGAGAAATTCAAAAGAAGCCTTCAGTTCTGTGGCTAAACAATAGTTTTCATGCTCCCACAGCGCCTGTCTGGAAATACTGCTGTACTTTCACACTATTAATTTATTTGTTCTACACTGAAGCTAAAATCTTCTTCTATTAAAAGTTTGAATACATTTTGTTTCTCCAAATTTGTGTTATCTCTATCCTTCATATCTATATTATCTTCTTAATTTCTCAAAAATATTCATGGGTACTCTGTTATTATCTCAAACCTTTATGTCAGTAATATGAATTTTAGTTCTGATTTTCCTAATGTAGATATGAGTTTTATCAAACTGGTAACAATTTCCTTTTGTTTATTTTGCTTCACAATCTCCCCTTTCATTCCAGTTTTTGTTTTGTTTTATGTGATTTCTGAGTTCCTGTTATTTTGATTTTACTGTTTCCATTCATAATAAAGGCACACATCAGAAATTTTCTTCCTTCAGTTCACATTTCTTCCAAATAGTAGGGGTTTTTTCTGAAATTTTCTGGCTATTGATTTTCCTTTCATCCTTTTCTTCCTTTCCTCCTCCCAGCTCTCATCTTTTTTCTTCCATTTTCATCTTGCTCTTGCTACTTTTGCTTTGTCTTTTTCTTGCTTGATTTGTACAACTGTCATGTCATAGTCTGCCTGTTGCTTGTGCTAAAACTGAAAAGATACATTTATCAGAATCTATTTGGTCCCTCTTATGTCTTTCTGAAATCAATTTCTCCTCCAATGCCACTTTTCTACATCCTGAATAGAGCCTTTCTTCTTTCTTTTCTAAGATTTTATTTACTTATTTGGCAGTGGGGGAGAGACAGAGAACACAAGCAGGGGAAGCAGAAGGCAGAGGGAGAGGGAGAATCAGACTCCCTGCTGAGCAAGGAGCCAGATGCAGACTCAGTCCCAGGACCCTGGGATCATGACCTGAGCTGAAAGCAGATGCTTAACCAACTGAGCCACCCAGGCGCCCCTCTTCTTCCTTTTCCAATATATTAAATATCTAGCAGAGTTCATTCTTTTCGTATGGTTTGTATTTTATTTCCATAAAAGGAGGTGTAGGATTATGATTTTTTTCACTTCATTGTGATAATATGTAGCCTATGATTCCACCCATGAGAGCAAATTTAGGTTGGTCCCATGCCATTTTATCAGGTCTCCCGTCTGATCCTTCACTTCTGTTCTACTCCAACATTACAGACAAAAAAAAAAAAAAAAAAAGGAACCTTGATGATTTCACCTTTTTTCAAAAAATTAAGGGTATTGATGAGATCTTTTTGGATTTTGTTGACTCTAGTCTCTGTTGTGAAGAATGGGATTTGAGTTGGGAGCTAAGCTTTGTCCTTTGAAACAAGAATCTTTATTTTCTTTCGCTCTTGCCTTGAAGTGTTACAGCACAAAGTTACACCATTCCTCCTTTGGATGATGGTGTTTCTTTTTTTCTTTACTGCTATTTTTAAATTATTCTGTTAGATATTAGAGCAAGAAATAGTTGACCCAATTTATAATTTCAGCTTACTCAGAAAGTTTCCTCTCAAACTGCAAATCAGTAATTAATTTTTTTGAAAGCTTGACTTTAATTTGATTTAAAGTATAAATTCTGACTTTTCTTTTACTCTGGAGATGATTCTGATATTGATTATCCAATGAGAATGTTCCACGACTCATGGATAGTATATCATTTTTGAGGTGATGTTCTAATAGCATCAAGTTCATCCACAGGTTAATACTTTGAGAGACTGGAGGAGAGCTCATTTCTAAGCTTCTTTGGAAAAAGACAACTGTACTCTACTGGTTTGGAATATGAACTGAAAGCAGATTTTTTTCATTATCCCACCACGACATATACTGTATGATATTAAGCTTTTCCCACACAATAATAACACAGGATGTAATCAATTTATGCAGAAATGGCTTTGTGAGTTTCACATATGCACACACAGTGACACAGATGATTAGGTAATTCTCTACATCATGCTTGCCTTTGGGCCTGCAATGCTCACATTTAGTTATCAATATAATATACTTACTATTCATTTTGTTGGCTGTTGACACATTTTCAAGATAAGAATATGTTTGAACGGAAAATCACATCGGTTTCTTCTCCAAGATTGAAAATTAAAATCCTGTTCTATATTTTAAATATAAACTGGCTTTTGAAGTAATGAAATTACTCTAAAAAGATTTAATATGCTTGTTTTTTTTAATGTGATAAGGGCATTATATATTTTGGGGAATAAATGTAGAATAAGTTTAAAAATAAATATACATGGTCTATTTACAATACTCCAGTGAAATACATGGGTGTTTCACTACATGTTTCACTGACAAAAAATAATCACATAAATCTTCCACACACAGCCGCAATTTAGTGAAATATGCAGTTTTCTGTTTTCTATTACTGTATACAGTATAAATTCTTCTGCTGGAAGACAGATTGTGACAAATTTGCAAACAGCATCTGTATTCATACATTTGAAACATTAATTTATCCAGCAATAAAAATTTTGATTTCCCAAAAGGAGAGTCATGCCTGAGAACTAATGCCTATTTTTGAGACTTAACTGAGTTTTCAATGTTAGTCATTTTCTCATGAGTTACGTGCTCCCATGGAAAAATATACAACTTAACAGCAAGTACAGAGAGTTAAAAGGGTCACACAAAACATAAATCTGTATGCCTAGTTTATGTATGTGTATAATTCATATAAATAAATTTTTGACTACCTACACTTTCCATTATGGAAAATGCTTTTGTTAGCAACAATATCAAAGGAGTAACAAGGAAAGCTCTATAATATATACACTAAATTAAATGCTTACATACTACATTTTTTTGAAATGATAAATATTGCTCTGGGCATAATAGTGAAACTTCTTGAAATTGAAAAATAAAGCCTATGTTTATTGGCCAGTTGTATTGTTTATTTCTAGATATAGTATTTTCAAAAGAACTATATTAAAGTAAAACAAAGTAGAACTATGTTAATGTAATTCCAACTATTTAAAGTGTGTTTTTGTTTTCCTCTTAATTCTTTGGAAACTTATCATTCAACAGAGCCACTTTTTAAATTCCAGTCTTGTAAATGACTATATATAAATATAAATGACTATATATAAATATAAATTGTGTAAATGACACAATATATAATCTCTACAGTAAATAAAGCAGTTCGATTAGTCATTTTTGTTTGTTTATTCTTTTTGTTTTATTTTCCTTGGTATCATTTATTTCACTCCTAATATTGCCTTGAGATTGTTTGATTTCTTGTCATTTAATTTCTTTTTATTCAATAACTGATTCATTAGGAAAGAAGACATTTGATTAGACTACTTTAACTTATAATTTTCTCAGGAAACAACCAATCTTACCAACACTTAAGCAAGCCAACCTCAACACTCCCTAACGGTATTAAACAAAGAATAACCTTATCTTGGATTTCTCTTGTTCTACAATAGTCTTACAAGTGTTGATCAAATCGTAATTTAAATACACGCAAAAAATATTTTTAAATGACATAATATGTGATTTTAAAATTCAAACAGCTTTCTCAGCTATTTGAATAGTGACGATCTGAAATCTGCATCCATGCTGCTTTTTTAATTAAAATTTTACCCAAAGGAAAACAGTATTTAACAGTTTGTGAGTTTACTCTCTCTAGAAATTGTGTAGTGAGTTGTTTGCTCATACCATAAGGTGCTCCAGTGTCTTGGGCTTTTGCTTTACTGTCTGATCTTTTTTTTTTCCTCCCTTTTTCTACTGCCGTTACACTTTTGACCTAATTTAATTGACACAGGCAACAGCATTCACATTGTTCTCTGATTGATTACCTGAACAGGGAGTGGGGGGAAAAGGCAAGCCAGAGAGCTGGCTGGGACATCCAATTCAGTCACGCTAAGCTGGCAAGGAGGGAGTATCACTCAGAGAGAGAACCTGAAGAAACTACTTCGTAGGAAGGAAGCGACCCCAGAGAATTCTTCAACCTCCACGTTTATGAATTTCTCGTTTTTAATTAATTTCCTCTTTCAAGTCAATACATTTTCATATATCATTGTCTCAGAACTGCTGTAGGGATAGAAAAATCTGAACTGCTTCACTGTTGACATATGTGTTAGGTGTGCCTGACTTTCACCTCCCCTACTGGAGGAGAATGTAATATTAGCATCTCATTTTAAGAATTTATCACTCATATTTCTTCATTGATTTCAACTTACTCTAAAAGAAAATCAAACAACTATGAGAGTCTTTTTTGCCCTGGTTTCATTTGGGCTTTTTCTTTCTCTTAATATTTTCTTTTTTTACTAGCCATAAGAAGAATTAGAAAATAAAACAAACTTTACTGGTTCTTCATAAAATTCCAATCGTTCACTAATACCCATTGAATTCAACGCATCATTTAACTGCTGTGAGCTTCCTTAACTGTGGTAACAACCTTTCATAATCTGTGTTTCATCATTCAAGAAATAGAACAGGAAAAATACATTTACTACATCATGACTACATTTTGTTATTTTAATGATGGGAAACATTCTTACAACTGCATTGCCTGTATTACGGCAGTTCTATGCTTCGATCAAGTTGAGGGACCCTTGACTTTAGGGGCCCTTAGAAAGGTGGGATTCTTCCCAAACACTTGTTCGAGTTGGGCTAGTGCATGTACTGCATTGAGAACCAATCAAGAAGTGACACCGTCTGGGATCCATCCATGCAGTGGAGAACCTGCTTTGGTCTTTCTCTAGTTACTCTGGAGAAAGAAGTTTACAGGAGCCAAAGGGTTGTACTTACTCAGCAGCAACAAATCCCATCTGCACCATCCCAAGCACCTAGGACTCGAATTTCCTATCAAATGTCTCTGTGCCAATGTCCAGGGCAGGTACAGGATTTTCCCATTGGTCTATACTGCCAAGGGCTGACTGTGCCAACACCACTAGACTATATGAGAACCAAAGCATCACTGTTCCTGAGAAAGGAAGAACAGAGTTTGGACTGAGGTTGGGGAGTTGCTGTGCAACTTCATGAGGCTGCTCATGATGCAAGACTAGCCTCTAGAGAGAACAGAAGAGGAATGGACTATGGCCAGAAACTAGTGATATGGAAGAGGGATAGAGGGATGTCAAGAGTTCTCCTAATTGGTAACTTTGTAACTTTCTTTATAATCTTAAAATATTTAGACACTTTGTCATTTGGCCTCCATTTATACTCATATCTAGGTAAGTGTTAAATGAGAGCTTCCTGAAAATTTATCTTTTATTCGTATGAAGTCAATTACTTGAGCCAGGATGATATAACTGATACATTAATATACGTAATTCATATGTAGATAGAAAGTAAATCAGTAGTTGTGAGTCGTTGAGGGGAGAGGAAATGGGGTATGACTACTAATAATTATGGAATTTAGTTAAGGGGTGAGAAGATATGATAAAATCAGATAGTACTGATTATTGAACAACTCTGCAAATTTAAAAAAATGGGATTGAATGTTTCAAAGGGTAAATTGTATTACATGTAAATTATATCTCAGAAAACCATTGTTCAAAAAAAGAACTGCAAAAGAAACAGACAATCTTGTCATTAAAACCTAATTTAAATTTACTTTGTGAAATAAATATATTGCAATGTGGATGGCCTCTTACTGACAGTTTTGATAGTTTATTAGAGCAACAGTACCTCCTATTCCTAGCTGAAGAGTCTGGAAAAATACCAATGCATCAGCTGCTTTTATAGCCTGTTATCATTTACTCATTCAGAGCCTAGTGGGCCTGTTTTGTAATACAGGTAAAGGGCCAGTGGATCTTTGGTATATTCCTTTTCCAGATTAGCTACTGAGCCTTGTATATCTTAGCTCTTCAGAGGCAACATAGCTAACATACATCTACTAGTATCTTATTACACATTAATATTTACTAGTGTCTTTTCCTCTAAAACTAATCAATCCAGGTATTGCCTATTCTAAATGCACTGTAAAATCAATTAACTGAAATGCCCCCTCTACATAGTTGTTGTAGAAGTGGATCTATATTATGCTATTTAAAAATCCCTTTGTTTTTAGAATATCTAAACTTTTCCATATCCTTCAGATAATGCAATTTTCAACATTAAAACTTCATTCCCTAATGTAAAAGTCTACACAAATACAAATGTTCTTTCAACGGTACCAATATTTTTATTTTTTAATTTTTTAAAAGATTTTACTTATTTATTTGACAGAGAGACAGAGAGCCACAAGTAGGCAGAGCAACAGACAGAGGGAGAAGGAGAAGCAGGCTCTCCGCCAAGCAGAGAGCCTGATGTGGGGCTTGATCACAAGACCCTGGGATCATGACCTGAGCCAAAGGCAGCCACTTAACCAAATGAGCCACCCAGGCCCTGGTATCGATATTTTTCAAGCATCCCTATTAACATAACAAAACCCAATTCATTTTTTTCTCTTTCTGCTGTGCTTACCTGTTGTTTTTTGTTAAAATATCTCATATATGCATTTTTCTGTTTTGATTATCCTCATTAACAAGTGCATGCCCAAGTTCACTAATATCTATATCTATACCGTTGTTATCTATATCATCGCTATCTATATATCATTGTTAGACTTTAGCTGACTATTCTCCACAGTTCAGTCCTTCAACTCACTTGGCATTCCACTGTGGTAATCCAATCATGGCAGCATGGGGACCCCTACCGCCTACTCACATCAAAACCTGTCTTGTCTTCCTTCCTGCTTCCAGTAGTATATATTACATACACCACTCATTAATCTTCAATTTGAACTATTCCATCTAGCTCTCAATCATAACATATTCACTCCTTTGGACTTACATTCTCATTTAACTATGTCTATGCTATCATTTAAAAAAAGAAAACTGGTCTTAAAGAATATGGTAGTTTCTGGTGTGCTACCCAGATCACCTCTAAGAATGAACTTATCATTCCCAACTGCTGTGAATGTGGCCAAAAATGGCTCTCGGATATCAGCCCATTTTGAGAAATGCCTCAGCTAAGAAACTTCTCTAGTCCAAAGTCATGCCTCTTCTCATGGGCCAATGGCATCCAGTGACCAATCAACATAGGTATATGAAAATCTTGCCACTCTCAGCTTCTCCAATTTAGGACAACTCTAAGAAGTCCATACCAAGTTCTAACTGAATATTAGGCTGGTTGAATCCATCATTGGAAATTAATTAAGCTCAAATTTCCTGCCAAATTCAGCTTTCTTCCTGACCCATCCACAGTTGCTGATTCCAAAATAACTCCCTAACAAATGTCCTGAGTTCTAATCTCTATTGTGAAGTCTGCTTCCAGGGAAAACCAACCTATAACAGAGATATTTTTTGATTCCATTATTTTGAACATGCTTTCCTGTCTATATTCTTTCCCTTTATTCTTCACACATTTAATTCTACTGCTTTGTAAGCCCACCTCACGTTACATATACAGTAGCAATCTTAAATAAATTTTAAGAGTTGATGATTCCTTAAGTCTAGAACAATGGTATTTTATCCATTCTACATTTATCTGTGGTGTTCACATAAACTACTATTCCAGATATTTGAATTCTGTTTCTTTAGATTTAAAAATCAAGCTAATCTGTCCTAACAAATCTAATTCTCTCCACTGGCAATCAGCATACTTAACCACATTTTACAGAGGAAAAGACGGAGACTTGAAATGATTAAGTAATTTACTCAATATTACCTCACTGGAATGGAACATAGGACTATGTTGCTTCAAAATATTATTTATTTATAATATAACCAAAAAACACAAAAAGTCAAAGTACTAATATGAATCCCAGATACTTTAATATATGGAGTTCGCTGTCAATGTCAGTGTAATTGCAGTGTAAATGTTCATTTTATGATTCTCTAATAAGAAGAGTTTACTTTTTTAATGAGTTTAAGATTTCTACTGAATAAGATCATAATTCATGTTTATTGGAAAAAGACGGAAATGTTTTACCTTCGCTGTCTACAAATTGCTTTCTGAAATATAGCTCCTCTTTGCCTTACAAGACAAACTAGATGTGAAAGAGAAAGATTTGGATACATTGTAGCTAACATTTCATTTCCTCTTGGCAGCTCTTGGAATTCTGTCATTAGGCTGTCATCATATTGTGTTTATTTTATCCTGATATCAAGATATAGGTTTATATGAAGAAACCTGGGGAATTATATTAGCTGAATAAGAATGTCTTCAAGAATAAAAGTTAAAGTTAATTTTTAACTACTAAACACACAGTAAATATACAATGAAATTGCATTGAATGAATATAAGAAAAAAACATTCAAAAAATGAAGCATTGTTCTGATTTTTTTAAGAGGGAAAGGAAATATTTTATCTGCTATCAAGAATAAACACAATTCCCACCTTAATTATTGTTTAAAAGAGTACTCCTAAGAGAGAAAAGGAAGGGAAGGAAAGGTAGATAAGACACTGCCATTCTCACTGTCACCTGGATGGGAAAGGAAGATGGGTTGGTATCATGGGCAATGTAAGGGAAAACCACAGTCGTGTGCTAGTCGTGTGCTAGTCGTGTGCTGGTCAGGTGCACTGAATGGCCAGCTGTCAGAGGTATTGGCTGCTACAGTTTGACAGCTGACCCTCTTCCCAGGTTTTTCCCTCATGAGAGAGGGCATGTTTACCTAAACTATGCCCCATTCTTGAGGCCATTTGCCCTTTTAATCCTGTTGGTACAATATCCATGATTATTTCTTGGTCTTCTCTCTATGGATCCAGACATAGAGATACAGATAGATATAGGTATAGGTGTAGAATTTAGTTGCAAAGTTGTTAGAAGGATTTCAAAGCTTAAAGAAGAGGGTTTGCAGAAACAAGAGAAGCTTCTAATGGAATGAAGCCCAGGAGTCAGATCCTGCTCTTGTACTTTTGGAAATACTTTTGTAGTTGGTTTTGATCATAATGACCATTCCCCTCTCTCTAACAGACAACAACAACATGAGGATGTTCTAAATTCTTGAATAGATGGATTTCCTTGTATAATAAGCAGTTTGTGTTTGTAATTTGCATGCACTAAAATTGTGTGCAATTACGTTCTTCATATTTTTCCACATCCATTTCTATAATCTCTCTCTTTGCTTGATATATATCAAATCCCTGATTTCTAACTAATTCATAGGATTCCATTGTGTGTATCTGCATATTTTATTTATCCACTCCCTTAATCATGTATAACTAAATCACATTCAATCCCCAGCTGCCTCAAATTATTGTGACAAATATGCGTACACGCACCTCTGGGATGACTGTCAAGCCAAGGGATCACTGAGCCATGGGTGATAAACATAACTAACTTAACAAAGAGCTGCCAGAATATATACCTAAATGGTTATACCAGTCTATACTCCTTAACAGTACACAAGGAAGGTTCATCTCGTCACATATTTAAACCAGAATATTACCCAACTTTTTAATTTTTCCAATATCTTCCATGGAAAGTCTTATTTCATAGTAGTTTTAATTTGTATTACTTTGGTGGATGTGAACATTTTTTTGTATATTTGTTAACCATTTGAATTTTCTCTCCATGAAGAACCACTTGATATGCATGTCCATTTTTATATTGGATTTCTAGTCTTTCTCTAGTTGATTTTCAGAACTACTCTACATTTTTGTTATTTTTAATCTATCCATTCATTAACTCATCTACTAGCTGCATTTTTATTGAGCACTTACCATGTTGTAGCCATTGTTTTAGACACTTACACTGGTGACAATACAGACCACAGATCTCAACCCGCAGTTTATGTTTTAGTTGGAAGGAAGAATGGATAAGGGTGAGTAGGAAATAATACACATGTAAACAATAAATGAGAGAATAGTACTTCAGAAGGTGATGAGAGGATAGATGCTAGGAAAAAGAAAAGTAGAAAAAAATAAAGAAATCGAGGGAGGGATGAGTAGCATGGAACTATCCAAGTACGTGACATTTAAACAAAGACTTGACAAAGTCATGATTATGACTAGATATGAATATATCTAGAGGAAGGATTCCAAGGAGAAGCTAATCAAAGACTTAACATAATGCAAGTATTTGAGAAAGAGTATGAAAGAGGAAAGAGTATGAAAGTTAGAGGAAAGAGTAGGGCATCTATTCAGAGAAGAAACACAGCTTTTACTGAGCTGGGACACTAGTGGCAATTTTTGAGCAGAGGAACGAGATGTCTGGCTCTTGACTGAAAAAAAAAAAATCTGGTTGTGTTTTGAAAATAGGTATTAGATGGGCAGGTGGAGAAGCAGAGGGACCAGTCCAAAATCCATGGCCGCACCCAGGTTTGAGATGATGAGGACTTGAATGCAATGTTAACTTTAGATGTGATTAGAGCTACTGGAATTCTGGACATATTTTGAAGGTAGAGCCAAAGGATATTAATTCTTTGTGAGTTTTCAAGGTTATATATAACCTCTACCAACCTGTCACTTGACTCTTATGTTTATTTGGTATTTTTATTCAATAGAAGTCCATAATATCAGTGTAATCTAATCTATCTCATTTTCACATTATAGACTGTGTCATTCATGTCAAGTTTAAGAGGTTCTTTCCAACACTAATACCATATGTTTCTTTGTATTAGCCTTCAAGTTTGATATTTCACATTTTGGTCTTTAATATTTTAATCATTTACCTTTCTAAAATATTAGGTAGGAATCTTTTTTTTCCTCTTTCCAAATAATAAATCAGTTTTTCCAAATGCAGCCCTTAATTTTTCATTGATTTGTATCACACAAATTTCATTGATTTGTATCACACAAAAAAAATATTATATGAGGTCATATAATATGTCCCCATAAATACATGGATCTTCATGAGCTATAACAAGCCTCTGTTCTGCATATCTTATAATAGCTGAAATGAGTTATGAGTTATATATTAACTACAAGTTTGCATCTTTTATATACAAAACTGTAAAACCTACATAACTGATTTAAACTTCTGGCACCATTAGGACCAAGGAATCGCAACAAATGTTTTCCATGGCAGTGAAAATGTCTGGGTTATCCCATGTCTTTTAAATGTTTTGATAAATAATCTGAGTCAAAAGTCTGTATCTTGGGATGCCTGGGTGGCTCAGTTGGTTAAGCGGCTGCCTTCGGCTCAGGTCA